>CM017565.1:48381564-48628039 GCA_007844125.1 Sinonovacula constricta
CTCGCCTTTGTGTTTTTTCTCCATAAAGAGTCTACAAGCATCTGGTGCAAAATCACTGTTACACTCTAATTAGTACTTCATTTCAAAGATTTGAGTCTCCATTTATGAAGAGTTGATCTCATGTTTTTGAAGGGTTTGAGTCTCCATTTTTGAAGAGTTGATCTCATGTTTTTGAAGGGATTTAGACTCCATTTTTGAAGAGTTGATCTGATGTTTTTGAAGTATTGAGACTCCATTTATGAAGAGATGATCGCATGTTTTTCAAGGGTTTGAGTCTCCATTTATGAAGAGTTGAGCACATGTTTTTGAAGGGTTTGAGTCTCCATTTTTGAAGAGTTGATCTCATGTTTTTGAAGGGATTTAGACTCCATTTTTGAAGAGTTGATCTGATGTTTTTGAAGTATTGAGACTCCATTTATGAAGAGATGATCGCATGTTTTTCAAGGGTTTGAGTATTGAGACTCCATTTATGAAGAGTTGATCTCATGTTTTTGAAGGGTTTGAGTCTCCATTTTTGAAGAGTTGATCTCATGTTTTTGAAGTATTGAGTCTCCATTTTTGAAGAGTTGATCACATGTTTTTGAAGGGTTTCAGTCTCCATTTTTGAAGAGTTGATCCCATGTCATAAATTTATATCATCTGCCTCTAGTGTCAGGTTTGATAAAAATGTCACAGAAATTTGGAGTTGAAGTTTTATAGAATTTGGAATATTCATGTACAGAGTTAAATCTATCCAATCAGATTTTACTGTAAAAGTTTTATTGGAACCTAGCACTGATTTTGATATTTAAGAAAATGATTGAACATGCAATGGTAAAACTTATAATTTCAAGACAATGTCTGTTTGAATTTAGTTTTCCCCCAAAAAGTAATTTCTTTGGCCAAATTTTAATAAGTCACTTTAAAATAGCAGTAAGTCTATTTCTTGTGAAAGCATTCAAAGTCTTTTTTATTGATACAAAGTTCATTTCAATTGTCGATAAAAGTGTACCTGATTTGCTTAAAGGTGTTGTCATTTTGGTAGACAAGGGCAATAACTCTTAGCCTGCTATTGGCATATTTATAAGGCTTAGGCAAAAAAATCTCTGAAAGGAGCTGTCTGATGAGGATCTACATTAATTGCTGCTTGGACCGGACCTGGTAGCACAATCGATAGAGCATAAGCTCTAGGTACGGGAGGCCTCGGGTTTGATCCTGGTCCGCCACATACCAAAGTTGTTAAAAATGGTAGTGTCATGGCTCCCTTGCTCACGCTCAAGCATATATAAGGCTAGTTCCACGACTGGTTGGCCCGGTGTCAGGATAATGTGACTGGGTGTGGTACCATGCCAGGTGTTCACATGCTCACATAGCAGCACTATACCTGCTTCAAATGGACACTGCCTCCAGATAACTGAAATACTGTTGGTGGGACGATAAACCCAATAAACGTATTTGCTGCTCAGTCACTGTTTTTTAAGTATATCAACCCTGACGTTTAACATATATAATACTAAAGCTAAAAACCCCAAGAATTAAGTGTTTAACAAAATGTAGCAAGCTACGGGTATACAATGACCATCTTGCATAGTAACAAAGTAATATGGCAAATATTAAAACACAAATAACCTCATAAATGGAAGAATTGAAACATGATAAGAACCTGGAGCCTTGCAATTTGTGGCAGATAAAAACAGACTGATATTCTGACAACTGCTTCTGTTAAAGAAAAACACATAATTGTGGTGAATATTGTCTAGTCCAAATGATGATTAAAAAGTCCTGTTCACTGAATTTAATCAGGATCGAAATTATTACCTGTAACTGCATACCAAAACAGGAATATCATAACCTTTATAAAATTCTACAAAAATAATTCCCCCCCCAGTAATTTTATCTGACTCAATTTTGCCTATTATGCCTCAGCAAGTGACTATATATTGCGAATCTTTAATATTTATGTTATAAACAAGAAGTTGATATCAATCTAAATGTCTGCTGCTTGTGTTTGTTATTACCCTACAACCATGAAATATAAGTACCTGTGGGTTTTTTTGCTCGCCAGCTGTTAAGTAGAGAAATCATAACTTTTGAAAGTAATGTTGCATATTCACGAAGCTCAAATAAAACATAGGATCTTAACTACCTTTGTATAACAAAAGACGGTGAACATTATCTTTGTTGCGAAGAAATGTAAATATCTTATTCATATCACCATTTCAGGATACATGTTAAGAAAACACTGTAAAAGTCAGAGCAGCGTGAAAGCATCATTGTGTCTATAGAAAATCTTAATTAATTCACATGTGGACAAAAGTGGAGAGAGAAGAAGTTTAATTCATAGGTACCCAGCTACAAAAGACGAAGCGTACCCAATCTTCCAACGATGAGAGATAACGACCCATTAAGTATAAAAATCAACCACGGTAAAAGTCTAAATGAGAGGCATGGCTTAAATTACAAAATTTCCTTTTGTCCCTGATTATCGAAGCCTGACCAATAATTTATACCTGGGACGCAAGTGTAATCTGTTGTTTGTTTTACCTGCGGGCCTCCAAACCAATGCTGGTGGGTCATGGCAATTATAAAGGAAAACCTACCCGACTTTTAACAAAGACCAAGACACTGTTTATAACCCAAATTAGATTTCACACTTATTCACGCACTTGGATGTACCTTGATTATATAGGAGGATGGAGAAGAATACAATAACCACCCCCAACCACCATGCTACCACCCCCACCCCATCACTACCACTATGGCTTACAGTCACCCAGTTCGAACCACATGTCATATACTTCGACACCTGTGTCCACCAGTGTTAATTATTTCCCTTAACAGCAAGATTTTAGTAAAGATTATATAAAAAATATCCATTTTACCCAAACACCTGGAAATTATATCATTATCACGAGTGTGTAATTGATAAATTTTAAATATACAATTGACTCAGGATTCACCTGGACTACAAACAATACCATGTCAGGTTAAGAATTAGTCTGAATGCTTCTCTACAGTTATGTCCCTTTTAAATGACAACTATCCAGTAGCTTTATCCCTTTTGTCGCATGTCTTTCTCATCCATATAAAATCTTTGTCTTTTGCTGACAACTAAATGCAAAAGTAAACAAAACATATTGCTAAGGACTCAGCAACAAACAGTGTCAATCCAAACTGGGGATTTCTGACCTTGATCTACACTATTTGCCCAAGCAGTCGAAATTTGGGCTTGGCAGGCAAGAGTTAATTGACAGCTATCAGGTAGTTGTAAGACATACAGTGCTGGAACAGTGATGTGAATTAAAAGATCTGTCGAGATTGTGTTGCTTTTTATCAGGCTGATTGACTTTAGCAAGGGACTCCTGTAATCAAGAGGTTAATATTACCAAAAAACACCTTTTAAGTTCCACACTTTATGGGTCCGAGTTCCTGTTGGCCTGAAAACCACTAAAGAGAGCTTCCACCTGAATGAAGAAATTCTGTAGTTCTACCCAGATTTTTTTGGGGTTCTGGATATATTCCTCTATCCATACAATACCTAAACAGTGACTTACAGGAATCCTTTTAACCCCTTTAATGTTATGTTTTGTTCATTTCTCGCACAAATTTATGACACTCTTCCAAAATCTTCATGAAAATGTGCAAAAGAAAATTGAGAATTAGTAGCAACAAGTGCAGATCCAGGATTTTGTTTCAGTCTTAGGACATGTTGCTATAATGGTTATACATGGTCACTGTGATGATATATTTAAAAAAGAAAAGAAAACATACACAATTTTCTGATCCTAAAACTTTTAATGAAAAGACTCTAAATGACACTATTTGTCTGATTCAGATTAGTTCATGCATAGCAGGCTAAGTCTAAATTGATTCCTAATTGTGTCATAATTGATTTCTAATTGTGTCATAATTGATTTCTAATTGTGTCATAACATGTCATAACCAATAAACCATCATACCTACTCCAGCGAAATCTTACCTTTAAACGTGTCAATAACTTGGCATGTATAAAAAAAAACAAGCTTAAAACACATGAACATCAATGACTAAAACACAATTATGGGAACAATTGTTAATGACATGATCTAATTAACATAATTAACAAAATATCTATGCATCACCAACTTGCAGGGTAATAATTAAGAACATACGCATTGGTATTACCGTAACTTCGGACGTTAACTTCTTTCTTTTTTTTTCTAATCAATTTACATTGCATAAGATAGCCAAATTGATGAGACGGGATGTGCTTCATTAATGCAATAACTGCAAACAGGTCTGTTAATTTAAAACAATATTGAAATTATCTTCACACAGCACACTGCAAACTGCTGAATATAGGTCAATCCAATGTACCCTAGAAGACCTTTTGTTTGGGTTGAAGGCAACATTCAAGGCTTAGTCATTAATTATGTATGAATTGTTTTGTTTTAAAACACTTCCCAATTTAGATTTCTCATGTTACTGTACTTAGCTGTAATAGACTTTATAATGACAACTGGTTGATAAAATGTAAAAAAACAACAACTCTATAAAATCTTTTGACATACTTCAGAAAGTCGTCCACAAAAGGTAATTTTATTTGATTTTATTGTGATATTGAGATCTGTGGTAGAAAAAAACACCACACAAAGAACCAAGCTACATTATTAGTCTGGGCAGAACCACTGACATTTTAAACTACGGTAAATTTAAGGTCCCTTGGGGTTTAAGTGTTACAGAACATTAAAGATTATACAATGAATTCAGGGTATCACCAAAGTCTTATGCTGGCTGTCTCTTAACAATCTGTTAACATTGCAGGGCAACAACCAAGTGGAGTCTTTAATCTTCTTTATTTTTCCTCCAAACCCTATATAGATGGCACGCCTTAGCATTGTCTGAGACAATTTTAATGAGTAGTTATGGGGTTTAGGCCCGTATTCACCAACCATTCTTAAGCCTAGGTCATGACTTTAAGCCCAAGTCTCAAGTTTTATGCCAAGAATAAGCTTGTTAATGAAGTTTCAATGTGATTTTAAGCTGAAAGTAGCAAAGTGTCATGCAAAAAGCAGACATGTAGCTAAATATATAATGAAGATATTGTGGATTGAAATCCATGACTTGTGAAATCCATGACTTGAGCAATTTTTGCTTAAGAATGGTTGATGATTAGGCCTTAGTTGAGAATTATGGGATATACCACTCCTGGGAGGCAAACTGGCTCCTTTTGTCTGCATTTTTATGATGTAACATTGTAAGTAGGAGTCTTCCTCCAAAAGTGGGAGTCTCCCTCCAAAAGTAGGAGTCTCCCTCCAAAAGTGGGAGTCTCCCTTCAAAAGTGGGAGTCTCCCTCCAAAAGTGGGACTATATGGAAGAGCTACAAGATCCAGCAGCATATAGAGCAGATGCTGCAAAGCTTCCAGTCCAAATCTGGCTGATCTTATTTGACTAGGTCTTAACAATTTATGCTTATAGCATATAACTAACCTCTAAGAATACATTATCCCTTAAACAATTTTTATTCAATAGATCTGATTTCTTTTCATCACTTGCAATCGAGTAACTCCTCAGGAAGTTTGAGGTTAGAGCTCTATAAAACTGGTTAAAGCACTCCAGTCAGCCATTTTCGGATACTGAGCGTTCCAAGGCAGTAACTGATTGGTTTTCTCTATTTTATATACTGTCACAGTTTTGTTATAAGTTTTAACTGTTGCTTTCCTGTTACTTTACAAATGAAATAAGTTGAAGTACTCTTAGAACTTTGTCTTATTGTCTTACCAGGCTAAGAATAAGAGTGGTTTGAAAGTATATGGAGAAAACACATATCTAATAAATCACATTGCAAAATTTAATGACCCATCATGACAAATTAAGTCTTTTATTCCCTTTCCACTGGTGGTTAAACCTTTGCAGATTAATTTATGCAGTCTGCATTGGTCATTATCAATTGACCGTGACACTTGTTAAGACAAGCTTACCATTGTTTATTCACCCAAGTTGGAGAAAGGACACTTATTTCTAACAAGTACATGTATGGGTTCGTCATTTAGTCCGGATCATTAAAAATATTCTGCCGTTGTGCAACACGGTCAACCCTACAGACCATAAAAGCTTTCTAGTTTGTTTGGATAAGAATTAATCAAACAAAGAAAAAGCCCATTACTCTGTCTTACCGCCAAAAGTCCATTGATTTACAAAATTTCTTCAATTAGGCACAGGGGGTTCAACCATGTTCAAGTATTATCATGTTTAAGCCAGGTGATCCAAACATAATGAGTGCAGGTTAAATATATCAGTCTAGTTGTGTTTAGTTAAGTAATTTGTCACACCAACAATATTTCAGCTATGTGGAGACTGTTGTCTATAATATATACAGTGTTGCTTACAATGTGATATCATGAAGTGAATACCTGTCAACAGAAAAAGCACTCACTTCTATATTTTCCAGTTAGATATTTTACTGACATGAAATAAATAAATAAAGTAATAAATGAATAAAAATCACGTAGATATGGTACTGCCTTCAAAGAAATATAAATGCAAATCCTGGCAGACGACCAACTATCTTTTGGCTATACAAAGCTGTGTTTACTACAATTCTGTTTCACAGTAGCGTAAAGCAGGATATGAATGGTACATACATCTTAAAATGAGCCAACAGATTCTAGATCATCCATTTTTTTTAAAAATATGTCCCAGCAACAAAGTTTTGCTTACAAAGGTAATTTCTAATGGAACAAAATCCTCAGGTAAAACAATATTGCACTTACAGTTACCTCCCTACATAAGGTTTACACTTATGGGACTCAAACCCATGTGGAGTGGTGCTAAAGTGTACTAAGTCAGCAACATTTACCACTCAGACAAAAGAGTCATCTTGGAATAATGAGCTGTCTTGGAATAAGTTGTTAAATAGCAATTATTGACTAAAAACCTTTAATATAATTCAAATATTCACCTTTTTGAAACTTTATAATAAACCATGTATTTGCATTGGAAGAATTTCTTATACTTAAGTCTAATTTGCATTAGATGGCATCCTTTTACGTTAATTTTGTTTCTCAATCTTTAAGCTTAGCCCTTGCAATGTTACAATCATTTCTTATTAAAACTTATTCATGCTTGCTTTCCACACATTGAAAAAGGCACACACATTTTGAGCCTAATTACAATAAACAAATCAGCCTTAGAAGATAGTTATTCATAAAATGGATTCATTCATTAAGGTTAGTTTTTCATAAAATGGATTCATTCATTAAGATAGTTATTCATAAAATGGATTCATGAATTAAATATCAGTCATGGAAGGTTTTGATTAAGGTAAAAAGGAGAGAGAGAGAAAAGGGGATGAGTTATAAAAACACAAACACAACAGTATTCATTTAAGCATTCCTCACAAATGATTTACCAAAGTTGCCTGATTTATGGTCTTTATACTAATACTGGATGAATGCAATGAGGGGAAAATATGACGATTTCCGCTATTGACAGTCTTTACAAATTGCCAAAATTTAAATAATCTGCCTTATTGAGAGGGCTTTGATTTTAAATCAGTGACCATTCTTTATTAGAAAAAGGCTGGAGCTTCCCACAGGAGAAAACTTTTATGACCTGAATTTGAAATTCAAACAAAGTGTTTCTTTCATCAAGATGGCGATATCTTCATAAGATTTTATGGGGGCCCATTGATTTTTAATTAATTCAATCTGAAAATCCAAAATACAAACAAGTTGGGCCACCCTTCGGCATTAAGGCAATCAAGACAAGAGAGGGGCATGCTTGTTTGCCTTATTAGCAACGTACCCCCACTCCAGACCCAACCCAATTTTAACTTAAAACAGCTACATTTGTCCACAATACCTTCATATTCTCCTTCTATCCAAAGGTAACCAAAAATAAAAGACTTAACAGCAAGTAGTTTTGTTCCTGATCAGCAGGCTCCTACGGATCTGGGCTTATACTATTTGCCAAAGTCTGATCAACTTCTGCTGTGCAAGTTTAGAGATTAGAATTTGCTAAATACAAATCTGTGTTGTTCTGTTTTTCTTTCAGATACATTTTCTTTTATGCTTTTTATTGGCTTTTTAGTGTTGTCAAACAGGATTAAAGTAAAGTGTCTGAAGTAGAATTAGTAGTGCAGTACAATGAAAGTTACTGCAATAATGGGACTGGTTGAGCTTTTCTAATGGTAGTTCTAGAACTGTATGCAGTATTGGTGATATATACACGTGACGTGCTACCACAGTAAAGTAAGAATAATTTCCCTTTCCAAGTTGCCATTCTCTATTAAATGACTGTATTTTGCCAAATATTTTATACACACTGAAAGGGACTTTGTAATGTTTTATCTAGAAAAAACGTAGGAAATGAATTTCATATTAAAAGGTTCTCCAACGTCTAAAGTTTCTTTACAGTATATAAAGTGTTGTGTACAGGGACGTAGCTTGAGAAACAAGCATGTGTAGGCACCTACCTTAAATCGGATGGGGAGTGGGGGGGGGGGAGTCTGGTTAAGGAGGACCGTACTTAGCCATATTAACGTTTATATTTAAAACATATTTTTTGCATATACTTGTACTGGCTCATACATTATATATGAATTTTGTATACATGCTTTTGTTACACTTTTCAGTAACATTCAATAAATCGATGTACCTATGTAATTAGGATTGTGTGATTACTGTAGCTAAAGCTCATGCATAAACTGTGACTGCCACCCCAACATTTTTTTCCCATTTTTGGCATTTTTAAAATTTAGATTTTTGAGAAAAATGTGTAGGCATTAGTGCCTACAGTGCCTAAAGGAAGGTACGCCAGTGGTGTATGTGAAGTGGTAAGAAACATGTAGTTTTAACAGTGTTCTTCCATATTGCTGGTAAAGTTTTGTGCATGAAATGTTTACAAAATGTATTGATGTTATGATGTGTGTGTAGATATCAGAGGAAAAAATATCCACTGTGATACAGTTCTCTGCCATTTTGTACGGATGTTACGTGAACAGTATATATAACAAAAAAATCTTATTTTTGTTTGCAGGAAATGTTATAAAATATTATGAAAACATGTCTTATTTTAAATCGTTCTTTCAATAGACACCAGAAACAAAGAAAACCACATTGTTAAAAATCTTTTCTATTATTACGAGCAGGAAGTAATAATTATTGTATAACATGGCAGAAAAAGTCTCGATAACTGCCTTACCATACCAGAAGCTATGTCGTCAGTATAAAAATGTTAACAGAAAATGTAATGACGTTTTGCCAGATCTTACCAGATGTTTTGTGAAGTGAATTATATGATTAGAAAAACTATATGGTGCTTGCTACTTGTATACAGTTTTCTTCAATACTGTAATAGAACTGAAGTGTTGTCATAAATGTTTTGTTGGTGGGACGATAAAGCCAATAAACAAATAAACATAAATGTTTAGAGAAAACGTGTAGTTGTCTGTCATCATGCAACAGATATAATAAAGAATGTATTTTAATAGGACATTTTACTATTCATTTTATTCTCAGATGACCTTGCTTTGTCAATGTTAACTTGCTAAGTGTAGCCATCTGCAGTTACAATAAGTACAAACAAAATATATTTTTTTCATCGGAATTTTCCATTCCCAATCAATCTTTTATGTGATCATATTTGCTAAACTTAAGGGCTGATGTCTTTGTTTTCAAGTGGTTGCTCCAAACATAATACAATCTATTAGATATTTTTACTCACACATAAAAAAAAACATAACCTTTTTTCTACCTATAATGGCCTGTTTCTAATGAATCACAATTAGAAGATCTTCTGCAATTTTTTCTAAATCATCGCGAGCTCATTGAAACAGATTTTTAGAGAAAAGGTTTCTGTAATATAGCTAATACTGCTTTGAAACCAATGTTTGTCTTTGACTTAATTGCTTTTTCCTATTAAGAACGGACTTTTAATTGAATGGACACTTCAAATGAAAGAAGAATATTTACGTATGATTATATTCTGTACCATAATAACTAGTGAAAATAATGGCTTAATTTCAATGGGGTTTTATGTCTTTCAACCTGGTTAATTCAATTCATTGAAAATACCTCAATTTATATCCACCAAACAATTGTAATTTCATCAAATTCTTCGGTCTCGAAAGCACACTTTTCTCAAAAAACGATCAAAATTATTTGCCATTAGTACAAAGAGAAAAGATATAATGTTCTCCAGGGGCTGAACACTGAATACTTATCATTGCGGCTAAATCTTGGTGAACTTTGCTGATAAAAGACCTCTCGACAGAGCCTCTATTCAAACACTAGTGCTTAATTTATCATTAAATTTAACACGATATAGACACTAATTCAAACACCGAGTTGAACAATAGGCCCCCCGACCTTGTATACATAGCTGATTAGAAATTTAATAATAAAGACGTCCGAACAAAGAGGGGGACCTTTTTCACCAGCAATTTACTTCTTTTTTTCTTTTCTTTAGTTTTTGTGGCACCTGAAAATCGTTTTGTCTACCCAATGAACAATTTCTGTGATTACATATCCGTGATTGTGAATAAGGGAAGCCTTCCTAGCTTTTGTTCCTACAGACGAAAAGGGGATGGCGCTAATTAATTTCCATTTTGACAATCACTCCATTATTCGGCCAAAATTACGACTCAGTACTTCATTTTTCAAAAGACAAACCCAAGCTCGCTTATCAAAAAGGGAAGAGAAATGATTTATTAAAAAGGCATTCCACATCAATTAAATGTTGAAATATCATAGCATAATTGGCTTCACTGGGTACATAACAGTACAAACAAAGATTTTATCATGGCCTTATTAATTCTATTTCTGAAGACTGAGAGAGGATTTTGTCTCGAGGAACAACTAATTTGAAGAGGCACAGCCTGATTATGATCAAAGTATGGCTGTTTGAACAGGTCGTCATGACATCAACAATAAGATCAGTAAGCAGCTGTTACTTATATGGTGGTGTTAGTAGTGGTGGTAATAGTTCTAGTGGTAGCAGTGGTTTTGTGGAAGTAGTCGTAGTGGTGTCGTGGTGGTCAAAGAATTTGTAGTAATAGCGAGATGGTTGCGGTAGTTGTGGTGGTGGTAGCAGTGGTTGGGAGGAGGGTAATTCACATTGTGTAAGAGGTGGCAGATGTGAATATGGTGTTATTCCTATTCGGCTCCCTAGGGGTAAAAAGGGGGCCAAAATGGCGCAGATTATGTGGAACCCCATTCATAGCATTCTTATAGACCCTTCAGCTGCCTATAGGACCTGAACCCAGAAATAAGTATTAGTAACTGCAGCAGCCACAGTTGTAGTGGCAGCAGCAGTAGAAGCAGAAGTAGTTGTTGCAGAAGCAGAACCTGCAGCATCAGAAACAGAAGCAACACTTCTAAAAGTATTAAAGGTGGTATCCAATAGTTTGGACCAAAAATATTTTCATCATACATCTTAGTAAACCATTGTTATCTGAACAGATAACTGAACAGATCGTAAAATGCTGTTTATTGGTGTCCTACACCTGTCAAAAAAGTGAACCATAACGTCACAATCGTCATTACAAACATGTATTTCCTATCTGAGCCACGTCGCACATTTAGCTATTTTTAAACCAAGAAAACCATGTGACCACTTATGTTTTAGTTCATCCACATCATCCGCTGTGACGTCGATGTCTGTTTTTAGCAGGAATTCCAATCATTCTTATTTACAGATATTATTACATATACAAAATGTAGGCAAACTGTCGGATACATCTTTTACATATGATTGGGAGTTAATATTTATATGAGAAATGGGAAATGCAGAAGCAATACTGCTTATGGTATTATACTACCGTAAGTGGGTGTGGTTAACCTCAAATCTTGAGAACAAAAAAACAAAACTCCTTTTGACTGAAATATCCAAATCTTACTTGCAATACATAATCATCACGTCACTTTGTGTCTGAGTTTGTGCTCAATGTTGTTATTTACATGAAGACATTTAACCTGCAAAGCTCAGTGAGGAAAATTCTCACCTGTTTTAATTGGAGGCTCATCAACATTCCATCATCATCTACAGTTTCCATTCAGGCAAGGACACACATAATGGGGTGGGCTGACACAATACAGGGTGGATACATTTCAATAAATACATCCCCCCATCCCCCCCACATCTCCTTCTGTCTCTAAACTCACCTGTCTATATAATATACCAATCCTCCTCAGTGATACAAATTCAGTGTATTATGTAACACAATGTCACAAAACAGTAGAAAACTATAGATTACAGTAAAAACACAGACATTTTTGTTGATGCATAGAATATAATTACATCACATTATTTCTAGAATATGCATTCTTTGATTGTTTTTGTTCCCAAACCAATTTAAATAAAGTCTGTAAGTTCATTTTTGTTTATGTTTTTTTTTTGTCCTTTTTTTATAAAGTATATAAAGTAATTTTTTTATGGAGGTTAAAGATGATATGAACATTAAAAATCATAATTCAGAAAAGGAAATGCATATGGTAGACATTAAAGCAAATTTTATGATTTTTCCACAAACTTTAGTACATTAATTCT
The DNA here is from genome assembly GCA_007844125.1 of Sinonovacula constricta. Lineage (NCBI taxonomy): Eukaryota > Metazoa > Mollusca > Bivalvia > Cardiida > Solecurtidae > Sinonovacula > Sinonovacula constricta. The sequence continues at coordinate 48,394,072 of CM017565.1, forward strand.
TTCACATTATTATCTTGACATTCACATACATGTAAATTCTTCTACTTTTGGAGGAAGACTCCATCTTTTAAGGTTCAAAATTATTTAAAAAATGAGGGGCTTTTTACATATTTTCATAAATCTCCCTACTTGGAAACAGACAACTTCCTTCTTTGTTTATTTGAAAATAACAATATCCTACTTTGCAAGTGAAAATCTCCCACTTCGGCTACAGAAAAAGTTCACATGTATGCATTCATAAATTTTGATCATACCAAACCAGAAGAAAAGGGATCTGAAAATATTTTAATAATAATAATTCATCAATATGATAATATTTCAAAATTCATAAGCACATACAATTGATCACCTAATTTTCTACATGTTTACCTTTTTCTGTTCCTTTTTCTTCATTTAATAAGCCCTACACCTACAGGTAGTGAGCTATATTTTGTCACACATGTGCTATTTTGTTCAAGTAATTATCTTCAGAGCCATCATTCAACTGTACCTTGATAAGGGCGGATTAAGATATAAAACATTTTTGATGTCGTTAACTGGACCCCATCATGTATCGTCCATAAAACACCTTGGAGTTTTAACTGCTAATCATGAATTGATAAGTCATCTGCAAATGTTGCATATCCAGATCCGTCTGCTCCTGCTGGGAGCTGCTGGATCCAGATCTGCACTATCTGCTACAACAAGATCTCTAGAAATATGTAAAGTAGCATTAACATATTAAGCTTTAAGCAAAAAAAATGTAAGAATATGTCAGGATGATTAACTTATTTAGCAGAAGTAGGGCTATAAGACTACGTGTCACCCCAAATTGACACTCTTATCTGGTTAGCAAGTCCTCATCTGCTGTGTTTCTAAACCCTGCAGACATTTATTTTTTTATCAGTTATACATATTCATATACTTGTACATCCCAGTTTTATGGTCATTATAATAAAAATATGTTACGTTTAGTGATGATTTCCTGCCAAATGATCCGTTAACAGATGCAATTTAATTACCAATTAAGCGTTACCGGTAATTTTCCCCGCTAGTAATGTACAGGTAGGTCCTAGTAAATTTGGCCTATATTGGAAAAAAGAATAATTTTCCAGCAGAGGTAGGGTTGAGACCAGATTTACACCAATACATGCATTGATGTGGGCTTTTTTTATCCTTAATTTTTGTAGACTGCAATGATAAGTTATAACAAGTCGATCTGTTAGTTTTTTCCAACACTGAAGTAATCAGGAGCTGTTTTGGGGTCAAGTTTGATAGTTTACCATATATGGGTAGCCCTCCAATTGGGCAGGTATGAACAAGGTGTGATTAGATGAGAAAAAATGCTTGTTTGTAAACCCATCACCTGCTATAATTATCAATTACTCAAGCTAAATTATGAATGATTTGCTTACAAGTTCATTCAGAATTATGAACAGAAGTCTTTAATTATTTCTCATTGTGTACATAGTACATAGTTGCAAGATAATTACATTCAATGTTACTGTCAATCAAGTCTTTTCAAAACCACATACAAACACAGACACAAACGCATGCACGCACGCTCGCATGCTAATACATACACACGCACTCAATCGGACTCATCAAAACTGTAAAAGACACACCAACACTCCTCACACCACTTCACACACCCCACACTTACGAACAGTGCAGTTGGAAACATGCTATAGTTACAGTGAGTAAGAGTTTATTATAATATTATCATATATAAATACTTTGTATTTTCAGTTATAAAATAAAAATGTTTATACAGGAAATGGTGGAGCCTCAGAGAAGACAGCTTGCAGCGAAGCCGGCCGATTAACCTCGACACTATTTGCCTAAGCATGACCATATCTAGATAAGCAGCCACAGTGGTAAGCTTTAACAATAGCACTTGAAAGTACACGTTTTCAAAGATACAGGCATGAACACATCAACAGTATAACTCAAAACTCCAAAAATATTTCTATGCGATAAGTATGCATAACATTATAATAATTTGCCGTAACATATTAACAATCCACCTAAAAGTGTGCAGTTAGTAATTGTAATTTTAATTTTGACCTGAACAAAAAAAACAACTAGATAAGGCAAAATATGTCCGAGAAACATTAAAAAAACAATGTTATCAAGTTAAAAAAATAAAACTGATATTTACTTTTCCTTGTATGCCAGAACCCTCATATTTAAAATCCTTTTGGTCTAATGTCTAGTAAAATGTACTGTCCTACATAAGGGCACAACTGCATCTATATTGATTTGTTTACAGCAGACATTTGCAAAACAAAACATTACATTTTTATGCCCAAAATTTAGAAGATTGTGACTCACATGTGTAAAAAGTATCCATCTTAGATCATTTTGCACAGGCAATGGGAAAATTATGTCACTTGTCCACCTGTTAACATTATTTGCTCATAACATAAAGATAACGAAATGCATACAAGCAGCATATGGCAATTTAAATTTTAATTGTTTGACTAAAATTTCTTTAAAAATTGCCACTCTACAGGTCATCCTATTCATATGTTTAACCTCTTAAGCATAATTTTTAGCAATTATCAACAAATCCTGACAAACTACATCAACTTCCTGTAATCTTGATTATTAAACTGCATGACTACAAGTATTTAATAATCAGGTAAAGTATCATGTGTTAATGTCGAATCCTAAGAAATAAAAGAAAAAAAAGAAAAGGACCTGGTAGCGCAATCGGTAGAGCGTCGGCTCAAGGTACCGGAGGCCCCGGGTTCGATCCCAGGCCGCGACATACCAAAGTCATTAAAAATGGTAGTGGTATAACTCCCTTGCTAATGCTCAAGCAAATATAAGGGTAGTTCCACGTTTGGTTGGCCCAGTGTCAGGATAATGTGATTGGGTGTGGTATCATGCCAGGTGTTCATGCTATACACAGTGAAGGCAGCACTATATCTGCTTCAAGTAGACACCTTCTCCAGATAACTGAAAAACTGTTGGTGGGACCATAAACCCAATAAACAATAAACAAACAAAAGAAAAAAATTAAGACTTCAAAAGAAACTCACATGCATAAGTCTTCATTCTCTATGTCCATCTATTTAAACAAATTTTCTGTTTGCTTTCTCTGGTTGTGTCCTCATTTTCATGATCAATCTTTTAGAAATTCCCAGGCCAGGTATGATTAATAGCAGTGCAGCCGTTTTATCAACGACAAAACTTTACAATCTACGACATGCCACATAAGACAGCCTGGGTCAATTTTGAGATGTCCCTATCTATTATCTTTATCGCTCTAATTAGAGACATGTAAAATGGTGAAATTTAGACTATCTACAGGTGTTTCGTGGCAAAAAAGGTTCAATCTTTAGCGTGTGGGTTTGTTTTTTCTCTTTCTCAACAAGAGGAACCCGAATCCATTTAGGTATCACTGATACACTTTATACTTAATTATCTGTATCTCTTTACAAAGTATAAATGTCACAACAGAACGATCAGTTAACACTGGAGATGTTTTCTTTGCTGTACATTTTAATTGTATCAAAGTTGATTTTTTACAGGATTCTGTCTGTAAAGCTCACTTTCATACAATTAAAATGTATGCTTTCATGATTTATCTGTTATTTTAAAACAGAAATGCATAAGTTTTAGATTATACAACCTTTAAACGGCATGTTTACAGTGTTTTTCATTCATCTAAAAATAGAACAAACAAAAATGCAGAAAACATGCATTGTACTAAATATTATATTGACACTTCTATGAAATTGTGATAATCATAATACTAAATTAATTCAATATACAGTGTACTCTAAATGATAGTTCTTTACCTGGCATGAAGTTAAACCTTCAATGCTGGATGCACTTTTTCAACATGCACCAAGATAAAAGGCAGCCATTTGCAAATTTCAAATACAAATAGATAAGATAAAATGCTCTTAATGGATTCAATTTTTTAAAGGCCATGGACAATAGATAATGCAGGTTAAATTGCAATTTAAAAAGTAGCTAATACTGTTTAATTACCAGTAGTGAACTATTTAATTCTTTTTTGATCTTGTATAATAAGAAAATAATGTTTTTTTTTGCATTTGTGATATTGAAATTTTCTATGTTAAACAGATGAACTTACATGTGGACTTTTTCTGAGGCCAAAGTGGGAGATTTTCACTTGAAAAGTGGGAGATTTGTTATTTTCATATAAACAAAGAAGGAAGTGAGCTGTTTCTAAGAGGGGAGATTACTGAAAATGTGTAAAACATCCCTTATTTTCAAATAATTTGAACTGTAAAAGAGGGAGGCTCCCTCCAAAAGCAGGAGAGTTCAATATGTAGGCAAAAATCTAAAAAATAGAGGTCAACTTTTGTAGCTGTTTTAATTACTTTTAAATAATAACTGCTATTTTTATCATTTTTGCTGGTCAAATTTATTAAATTAACTTATATATTATATATAATATGTATATTATATATTAATAGACACAATGATGTGTTGATTTATAGTAGGTTGCTATAGAAATATATTGCAAAAGTTTTTCTCTCTTCAGCAAAGCAATTTTGTCTTTACCTTTCAAGTACTTTATACACACTGTAATATTTTTCTATTTTACAATAAAAGATCAAATTAAAAATAAATGAATATAAATTAAAACAATTAAAAAAATACTCTTTTTTTCCAACTGAAAATTGCATTATGTGCTTTGAGAGTATGTCTATATATCTATCTAATAAGACCGTTCCGCAGATTGATAGATATACAGGATGTATCGTAATCTTATAATTTCCTGCCAGTTTTCCTTCAACGCATATAAGTATAAATATCCGTTTAGCAATGATACGTAAATGAGACACGATTTCAACTCCACTGACAATTGCGCTAGTTACAAAACAATGCATTTTGTGGGCACTGCACACAATTTAATCTTCTTGGATCAAACAAGATTCCTCGACGAAATGGCATTTTATTTTCCGAGTGTGTATGCACACCTAACTTTGTCGCATAAGGAGGCAGAGATTCCAATTAAAGCCATAATATCTGTCTTAATTAATTGAGCAAGTCAATTAAGATCAAAAGGAATCAGACATCAGTAGTTGTATCATAATTTACACATTTTTTTGTGTGTTTGAATTTTCTATGATTTTTTTTCAAAATGGATAAAGAAGAAGGATATTTGAATAGATTCGTAACTGAAAAGTAATCAAACCAACTGCTGATAAATGTTTTTTAATTAAAAAAGAGGTATATGGTACTGAGTTTCTATACAATTTTTAATATCATACTGATAATCATTAAAGTTTCTCTCGAATAAGTATTTTCTCGTAAAAGCATATTCACATGTGTCTAATTGAAGCTAAAAAAATTTGTGGACTTACGTCAATTTCAACATGATATAACTTTTGAAAGATGTCACCACCATCATCATCATCATCATCAACCTCTTCCACTGCCTTATCATTATCATCAAAGCATCTTCACCAACCTTTTCCTCTTCATCATCAACCCTTCGTCCTCATCACACATCTTCTCCCCAGCATCACCATCACCCTTCTCCTCTTTATCACCCTTCTAATCACCAGCCTCGATATTACACCCCTCATCTCCCTTTCATCTTCATCACCACATCATTTTCATCACCCACCCAATACCTCAATTTCACCCACCCCACAGCACAAACCTCATTTTCATCAACTACCCGCCATCATCCATTTCACCCACCTCATTTTAACACACTTCATTAACCACCCTTCAACCTACCCTATTCACACCCACTTATTTTCATCACCCACCCTATTTTTAACACACACTTATTTTCATTACCCACCTCATTTTCATCATCCACCCTATTTTTATCACCCACCTCATTTTAATCACATGAAACATTTTCATCATCCACTCTATTTTCATCAAACACTCATTTTTATCACACACTCATTTTCATAACCTACCTCATTTTCATCACCCGCCTCATTTTCATCACCCACCCTATCTTTTATCACCCTTATCATCACCATCCTCCTCCACATCCTTATCAATATACCATTTTTTTCAAAATTCATCCTCTAAATTCTTCAAGTATACAATCTGTTTTTTGATTTGATAGATATCTCTTTCAAACAATTCGCTATACAAGTTTCATAACACTAGCTCAGCTTGCTTCTTGGTCAGCCGTGACTAATTATTTTGCAATAAACTTCATCAACAGGGTAGAAACACGTTAACAACTGATGTCTAACTATTTATTGCCAAGTTCATCATAACGTATTCAGGCATACATTACCATGGTTACATGAGTACACAATAATGTTGTAAGTGCAGGGTTATCATCATCATCATCAGCAGCAGCAGCAGCAGCATCATTGTCATCATCATCATTGTCATCTTAATCATCATCATTGTCATCTTCACCATCATCACCTTCATCATCATCATCACCTCCATTAACATCATTGTCACCATCATCATCATCATCATCATCATCATCATCATCATCATAATCATCATCATCATTTTCATCATCATCATCATTGTCATCATCATTATCATCATTCTATCATCACCATCACCTTAATCATCTTCATCATCATTTAAATCATCACCACCACCACCCTCATCAGAACACCATAACCATGATCACATTCACACCATCTTTATCATACGACCACCATAAGTAAGCCCCATTAATCCCAATCAAGAGAATACAATAGCCCAAAACCAACTCAACCATAACTCCAAATATCATCATAAGTACAGTGAAAAGAAGTGTTGACAATTAGCGAAATGATGAAGAATAATCAGTTAATCAGTCATTTCATAGAACAGAACTGACTAAAAATGTATTGAAAGAATGCAGCGTGAAAAAAAGGGGTTTTGGATGGGGGGTGAGAAGGAAGAAGAGAAAACAGAAATAGGAGAAATAGAAATAGAAAGAAGGAAGGGGAATAAAAGAAGGAAAAATAAGAAGATAGAAGGTACAGAGATGTGGAGAGAGGGGGGAGAAAGAAAGAGAGACAGAGAGAGAGAGAGAGAGAGAGAGAGAAGAGAGAGAGGGAGGGAGGGAGAGGGAGGGAGAGGGAGGGAGAGAGGGAGAGAGAGAGAGAGAGAGGGAGAGAGGGAGGGAGAGAGGGAGAGAGGGAGAAAGAGAGAGGGGGAGAATGAGTGAGAGGAGAAAGACAGAGAGAGTAAGGGGAACAAGAGAAAGAGAGATGGTGAAAGTGAGAGGAGGATATACAATGTGTATGGTCTGGTTAGGGTTGTCACTTAACCTGTGAGCTGTATATTTAATTCAGACACGGTCCATTTCCCTAGCCGTGGAATGTTAAACACAGGTTGTCATCAGGTGCATCCCAAAACAAGCGTGCCTATTGAACACCTGATACCTTGTGCAGCAAACATGACAAGACTATCTGATGATGAGACTTTTTGAATGAGACTTAATTTTGAGGAGAACATTTTGATGATCAGGCTACTGACCATAAGACTTTCTGATGATGAGGCATTCTGATGAAAGGAATTTCTAATAAGACTATCTGGTAATGAGACTTTTTGATGATGACTTTCTAGTGATGGGACATTCCTAAGATGGGACTTTCTAGTGATAACACTTCTGTAAGATGGGACTTTTTAATGATGAGACTTCCTTAAAATTCGACCATCTGATAATGGGGATTAGGGATTAGGGATTTGCCGGCATTTTTGCCAATACTGTACATTTATATCATTAAAGAGCCAGATCAGATATCTTCTCCTTCACCATTTGATGACTCTTTGTAGAAACATACATGTACCTTGTTTTTCTGTGCATGAACTTAACGATGTGAGCAAAAAACTACAATTAGTAAGTGTTATTCCAAAAATGTAACAGGACAAGGGATCAAACAGCTACCCAAATCTTTCTCAATGGTAAAACATTGACACATCGTTTCAGCTAATTTACAATCTTGATGACTTTTATCAAAATTGCACTCATTCGTTATGTTTAGGATGATAAATTGTTCAAATGATATTTGGACATGAAAATGTCACAATAGAAATGGTTGCCAGTGGTTCCATTCTGATGCCTGTATGAATAATAAATGGCTGTTGTTTTATATTTGTAAAGGTGGTGCTGATTTGCATAATGATGAAAAATGCATCATTTAGGATATAATTGCTGCAATTATTAAAAGCCAAGTTCTTTGAATCTTCTTCACTGTCCTGCTCATTTCCAATATCATAATTAGCTGCATCATGATGATGATGATCATCATCATCAGCAGCAGCAGCAGCAGTAGCAGCAGCAGCACAAATACCATTTAACCCATCTTGCAATAATCTTTATGTGCATTTTTATTTTAAATTACTAATTTGCATTATGTAACTTTAAATAGATTTTTGATTACTTTTCACAATAGAAAATCTGTATACAAATTTGAATACAACACCCAATATAAAACTACATTTTTCTATTTGACAACCATCCTCACAATCAGCCTCCATGTAATGTCTGCAAGTATGTCAGCTTCACTATAAGCCTAGCTCAATCTAGGTACAGCATGTATCCATAGTTTTTTCCCCCATTCTCCATCCCTGGGGGACAGGCCATCTATATTTACACCCAATAAAAAACAAGAACCAGACTGACAAGGCATCCACCATCTTGATTCAGCATACGGAACCCTCCCGCCATTGTAGCCATATTTTTTTTTTCTCTCTCCCTTTCCTCTCCATGTCGCCGTCATTTGATTGACTTATCCAAGGCAGCTTCTGCTGGGCATGTACGTTAGATTATTATTTATTTCGGTAGATAACAAAAATTCAATTGATCGATATGCTTGTCAGAATATGGCTACAGTATGAAGAAGAATCCTGGTAGAATTCTGGGGGGTGGAGGGGAGGAAAAAGTTTTCCTTACAGAGAGACAGTCAAAATATTATAATGCAATGCATCCCCCCCCCTCTTTCAAAGCCTTCCTCTGTGTTATCTGCCTGTATGTTTATATAGACATCAATACACTTCAGCGGATATATCTACATCTAGCTATAACCATATTGAACCTAGATGCTAGCCATTATCTACCTAGCGCCATATTTGACAAAAATCTTCTCGCTGTATACAGCAGACGAACTTTTCATCTTCAGTTGTTATTCATTTACTGAAAGTCTCTGAAACATTTTGTCAATTTTCTTGTTTATGAGTCCTAGCCATGCTCATGTATACACACAGACAGACAAACGAACATACATATTAATATAGACAATCAGATATTGAAGCATATAAATACATATTAATCAAGATGACAGAATATGAAGAAAGAGATAAAGAAATTGTACTTACCAGTACATAAATAGCAAATGCAAGTTATACAATCTGTACAAAAATGTCTGATGAAACACCAAATTTACCACAAGAGAAAACCCTCCATATCAACAATGCTACTACACAATATCATTACTTTACTACTACTGTCAAATCAATCATGAAGAAAAAGAGATATAAACACAATATTTGCTTACCGACTAGTACGACAACTCTGTCCGTCAGTGACACAGAACTAGCCATGGTCGATCACATTCCATCACAACCACCCTGAGACAAAACTCTGCCACTATTTTTCTTCAGTTTAATTTCCTACATGTAAAATTACAATCAAGGCTATATCAAAAGACCAATCGAAATTAAGCGTGGTCTCCCCAAAAACCTTTCTATTGTCACCACACTCAACACAGGGTCACTCATAGGGTGTACTGTTTCAATTAGAGGGATGCCTCTTGTTTTCCAATATATTCCAATATTAGATATTTTATTAAGGGCACTGGCAAAGTTTACAAAGTAAATGTAAATCGCCTTTTATCACTTAACGCTCGAGATGAATAAACTGTATACAAGCTCTGAATGGCAGGATGGGAATAACTTTATAAACTAAAACTGAATGAGTCAAACCTGCCGTAGACCTCCGATTCCCCCAAATGAAATATGCGATCAACTTGAACAATTAGGATTATAATATGAAAAGATAGGGTTTATTTTATCTCGACCCATTAGGCGGTAGAAAGTTAGACAAAAATGGTCGCTTGGTTTCCCCTAGCAACACATTCTACTAAAAATGGGACAAGATTTAATGGGTATGTAGAGAGATGGGGGGAAATATTTTTCTGTTTCTTCATTGTGTAGACCCTCGATGAGGTATAATGATACACTGATATTAGATATGGACGTGTGAGAGGTTTCATTTCATTTAAACAACGGCACTGGGGCTGAAACGAATGAGGATGTTTTCCGTCATTAAATACCTGTCTTAATTTCTTGTCTTATTATGTCTGGGATTGGATTTCACCATTTTTATTTTATACCGTCTGACACATTGTTATGTCTTAGCTGTGATCATGTATGGTTTGCGGACATTTTTGTACTGCGATGATTGGGAATATGACATCGGGCATTAGGGATCTTTAATTGAAAAAAATGGGGTTCAAACAGAACAAACAAAGAAATCTCCATTCACTCTTTTTCCTCTCATAAAAATAGACACTGAAAACAATCACCTGTTAAATAACATCACAAGTTTTGAACATCACATGTATCTTTACAAAAATGCATATAATGTTTTTTGTTTATTTTTTTCTGTTTTGATTAAAGTAGCATCTTAAGTCATTTAAAATTTTAACTAAATGTCATCATAGAATTAAATTAAAGTATCTTCCAGAATACATTTTCTTATGTCATTTTTAAAATTTTAAAAGTTAACCAAGTCACAGACTTTTTTGATTATATATCGATTTTTATCATCTTGGTTTATAAAAATATGTTAAAGGTGGTATCTAACAGTTGACCTATATTGAATACATATAACAATACCTTACCACTTCTTTGGGCATAATTTCTGCAAAAATCAATACTCTATTACAAGTTAAGATGGTTTTGAACACTACCTATATTGTTAGACAGAAAAATTGGTGATAAAAACACTCTAAAAGTTCATTCATTCCAAATCTATAAATAAGCATATTACTGATCTCTGCTAAAAATAGATATCGACAGCGTGGATTACCTGGATGACAATAAAACATAACCTCAAAAGTGAGATGTATTGTGGTTTTCTTAGTTAAAAATAGCTATCTCTGCACCATGGCTCAGATAGGAAATACCCGTTTGCAATAAGGAGTGGGGATTTATGTTTCACTGTTCACACTGATCTAGGGCACCAATGAGCAGCATTTTGCAGTACCTTTTCAGGTAACAATGACTTATTTGGTTACTTGAGAAAAAATATTTTTGTCAAAACTGTCATATACCAGCTTTAAAGTCAACAGGTATGTGCCATTAAGTCACAATTTTTTGTCGTCACCATTTTGCATTATCTAATGACAAGAAATTCTGTAATGAAATATAATTAATTGCAAATTTAAGGATGATTTCAATAAAATTGTTCAAATCTATATACTCTTACTTCAAATTACATTAAACCCCAGGAACTTTCTTATCAAACATTGCCTGTAAGTAAAGTAGATTTGATTATTGCCAGCTAAGGCATTATTTACTGAAACAGACATTTTTCTGAACTCAGAAATAGAAAATACTTACAAGCACTTTTCTCCATAAAGATAATTACAGCCTTCCTGTCAATTTTAAAATGTTCCTGAATTTCCAAAACAGTTGTTGTTGTTTTACATAATTTAAAATAAGCGAAAGAAATGTCCTGTGAGCGAGCAGAGATTCGAAAAAACTAAAATGGAACAGCAATATTTTATCAAAGCCATTCAATAGAAAATGGGTCTATAACCACACACAAACACTATTGTTTACTTAAACAAAGGCGATTTTTTTTTAAAAGAAAATGTTGCAAAGTTTCCTGCCATTAAAACAAATATATATCCAAAAGGGTTGACATGAAAAACAAAATCAAGACACTTTTATTCTTTCTATACATAATAATTGTAAACCAGGTGGAAAAAAATATATAAACATCAAAGCTGTGTTAAACGAAGGATCCATGTTACTTATTGAAATGTCTTCTGTGCCAAGTTATAAAAAACCCAACAAATACAATAGATACATTTTAACAGCGCAACCAATATATATTGAAACAAAGACATCTAATGCTGGTTTGTAGAGATTTTGAATTGAAAAAGGGACATATAAAGATAACAGTACAACCAAATACTGATATTTTAAAAACACTTCTATTTTAAGGATTTTCATCACTATTGGGAAAATGCTTTAAGTTTTATAATTTCTTTTACTAAGACATAATTATGTATTTTTACAGGTTAAATCAATATCTAACTTTCTAAGCACATATCATGCCTAGGCAAATAGCCTAGATCTGGATCAGACAGTTCTAGCTGGGAGATGTCTGGCCAGGCCTAAATTGCCTAGATCCAGATCAGACAGTTCTAGCCTGGAGATGTCTGGCCTGGCCTAGGCTAATAGCTTAGACCTAGATAAGACAGTTCTAGCTGGGAGATGTCTGGCCTGGCCTAGGCTAATAGCTTAGTCCTAGGTAAGACAGCTCTAGCATGGTAATGTCTGGCCATGCCGGGCAAATATCTTAGTCCTAGATAAGACAGCTCTAGCTGGGAAATGTCTGGCCATGCCGGGCAAATAGCTTAGTCCTAGATAAGACAGCTCTAGCTTGGCGATGTCTGGCCAGGCTTACTCAAATAGCTTAGCCCTAGATCCGACAGCTCTACCTGGGAGATGTCTGGCCAGGCTTACTCAAATAGCTTAGACCTAGATCAGACAGCTCTAGTTGGGAGGCATTTGGCCAGGCCTAGGCAAATAGCCTAGATCCAGATCAGACAGCTCTAACCTGGTCAGGATATACATTATATATATATATATATATATATATATATATATATATATATATATATATATTACTTAAACATATATGGTGTGCAAATGACTAAGATTTTCACAGTATGTATTAATTATTCTAACAAATCAGTTAAGAAGGAAATATTACTAGTAAATTATCAGAAAACAGAACCTACCCTGATTAGATTATGGTGTGGAAATCAATCTGGTCTGGAGCTACACAATTTATCTCAATGGCCTTATATTTCACCCCAAGTGTGCTTTGAGTTGAAGAAATATCATATCAAAGAGCTCAACAAAAAGCATTTTTAATTTGAGAAGGGAAGCACAATGCAATTCTTTGAAGTTAAGATAGAAAAAAAATAATAACTTCCAAATTGTAAAAAACTCAAAATTCATCTACGGTAACAATACAATGAAGACAAGTCGTGAAACTTGGAATGCAAACTGATTTAAGATGTCTAATAACTATCATAATGTTAGCTGTGTTTATTTTCTTATGTTACAAATCTACGTCTCATTAGCCTTGTACTGGACGGGAACAAAGACTCGTCGTTGATCTAAATATGTTTGTTTGTTCACTTCCACCTCTGCACAATGTTGAACAAATATGGCGCAAAGCAAATATAAGGGGGTCGTGATAATCAAACACAAATTCAATCACTCATTTGCGAAGAAAAAGTTTGCTTCTCATTGTTCCGACGGGATGTTTAACTTAAGACAGAGAGTCCTTTGAAAAAATGGACCAACACTTTGGGAAGTTTCTTTACACAAATGTGTAACAAAAACCATTGAAAATTCAACAAACAAAAGTTGCTTCCTCTGCAATGAATGAGGTAAATTAATCACACAGATCGACAATAATTATTTAATAGAATATTTTTCTACCAGCCTGGGAACTAGTTATTAAGTGTTTTGTTCTCTAAGTCTGTCTTTCTTTCCCTGCAGACAATGGTGGGGGTTAATGTGTAAATATACGTTGTAAAGTCTCCAAGCTCTTTGATTTGGAAGAAAAGTCTTTTGTCAATTACTGTGCAAATACCGACTTCTTGTTTTTGATCTACAATCAATTTCATTGCTTTGTGCATACATGTATCCATGCTTTGTAAGAGCTGGCCATAAATAAAAAGTAATCACGGGGTTTTAGTCAATACTTTTCTTTCAGAGTTTGATGCATGGCTTCTTCATGTCATAGTCTTATACATACATGAAGCTTTTTTTAATCAGGAAGAAAAAAAATAAAAATAATAATAATTGTAAGAATAATTTTCTCATTGAAACAAAAGATGTCATATGCTTTTTGAAGGATAAATTGACAGACTGATCCGTAGAATAGACAGCAAAGAAAATTTAAAGTGATTCTTTGCTTTGATAAAAAAAAAAACTACATAAGAATTATATTATTCCTACTTACTATTAAAACTAAATCTTTGCATCATCAGTTTTCAAACAAGACAAGCTTGAAGAATGGTTAAAAAAAACACAATTATTTGCATGTATGGTTACATATGATCATTAAATTGGAAACACTGTGACAAAAACTAAACACTTCTGCTTGCAGATGTGGATTACATGTCATCAGACTGACAGACGTTCAACAAAAAAAAAAAAACCCTGACGACTTTACAGAGTTTATGGTCTGATCATATGATAATATTAAAGGCAGTTGATGAGCTTCTAAAGGTTAAGTAAACATTTCTCCAGCCCACAGTATAAATACATGTTGATCTAAAATGTAATACAAAGATATGGATAAAATAACATACAAAGATGTGCAATCAAAAGAAAATAGCACAATAGTAACATACATGCTTAAAAAGTCTGCTTACTAGAAGTTCTTTTTACCAAACTAGCTTAAAAACAGGTTAACTAATGTTAAATGTTAGTTAAATAATTATATATACCTCAGTACTATTTTTATGCTAGTTAATTAAAGTCTCTTGAGGTTTTGGGTGGTGAAAGGATGAAAAGAATACATTTAAACACTTATATTATTTTAATTGTAGTCCTAAAAATGCACCCTTGTATGGATTCAACACAATTTAAGAATATAATGACAAAACAGCCCGTTTTACTTTTAGTGTCCAATTACTATTTTTAAAGCATTTAAATCCTTTCTGATGTCAAATAAAAATGTTCTCTCCGGGGTAGAACAAGTACAGATAACTAAGACTATGGGGACGAAGAACCACCTGGACTAGTTAGCAATAACTACCCAGCAGCTTGGTGAGTTAACCACTCGAGATAATGGGTGGAGTTTAATTAGAAGATAAATCTGCCTGGGATTGGGGTACAACTTGCTTACCTGCATCCAAATGCTAATAATTAATGAAAAACATGTTTTTAAACACGAGGTATAAATCAACCCTACTGAATAACATACTTAAAATTCTAAAGTTTATGGGGAAAAAAACAAAAAACAAAATTAAATCCATGATGGTGTATTTATAAATAGGGCTATTAAGATTATTTAAGAATATAGTTAAATTAACTACAACACCTGCCCAAGTTTACTGAGTTATTTCCCTTTAATCACATTTTTTAACTACAGATCCATATTTTCTGCACAGATTTGATTTGTTTACTTTTAAATGCATAATAAACAAAGACATTTCCATAGCCATTATGGCAGCAGACAGGTAATCTACAAGAACCAGGGTAGAACCACTGATGCATTGTGGGTCCGATGGAAGAGTCGGACATGGAATTTGATTATTTTGTACTCTGCATACAATGTTAATTACAAAAAAATAATGCATGTTTGTTTGTTTGTTGTTGTTGTTTTAAAATAAATCCCAGCAACCAGATATGACTAAAGTAGCAATGTCCAGCTATTTTGGTGGAGGCAGACCCCTGACAATTGCCTGGGTAGAACCACCGGCACACCACAGCATGTTTGCGAACTTTGATCAAAGAAGTATGTTTATATAAAAATATGAAAAACATTATAATAACAGACAAGTGAGAAGTAGCCATGCTTGTTTTTTTTGTTTGTTTAATAAACATAAGATTCATGGTTCAAAAGAACTCCTTTTTAAAATTGAAAGAACTCAATTTTCTCCATATCATTATATTTGAAGACATAACTTTATAGCAGTCCTTGTGTCCCAAGACAGTGCTTATACCTAATTAGCTATTAAACACCTCTATTTGTATCCATGTCTTCTATTATCACAAAAACAGCTCATACACACTGGCAATCAAAGGGTTCCCAAAGAAGAGAATTATGAAGGGACTATTTCTTTTAGGGGAGGAACAAAAGACTTACTAATTGGCTGCGTGCTTAGGTATATAAAAGAACCACGAAACATAATCTAGACTAACAGAGGAAAATTGTCTTTCTAGTTTCAAAAAATGCTGATTAAAAAAAAAACTTATGTTGCAAATGTGTAAATCAATTTGAAATATGTAATCAAACCCCCTATTGAAAAGACTTCTGAAGAAAGTCTGAAGCAGGCTTTGTAATTAAGAAAAATATTCTTCATTTAAAGACCAAAGACACAAAACCATACAAATGTTGAAGATGATAGTTTGTGTATTCAGCACATAGTATTGAAATGATAGAAAACTGCAAAAAAATGGAATTTAATGTAAATATTGCTGTTTCGTACATTCTATTGATGCAGGCATCAGATGATTGTGTGTTTAATTGTACATTAAAATGTATCATATTTCCTTTTTCATATCAACGTGATCTTAAACTTCAACAATAGTGTTAAGTCATAGAATTTAGGCATATATTTCAGATTGTCATAAGAGTCAGATTTCTCTAAACATTGTTGCGAATATCTAATAACTATAGAAATACACATGTTTAAAGGCTGCAATAATAATAATTAAGAAATCCACCAAGAAAAGTTGTTATCATATGTTAAATAAACAAAACCAGAATTCTTAGAAGGTTAAATATAATCAGTAGCAAGCAAAGGCAAATATTATCACACCAAAAATAAAATTAATTAACTTAAAATATCCGTAGTAATATAGCTAAGACTAAACTTAGTTGTTTTAATGATGTGTCAACAGAAAACTATTTTAAGTAAGTTTTTTCAATTTTCCAGGAAAAGGTAAAAAATCCAATTGTTTTTTATTAGTGAACAATTAAATTCTTTTTTGATCTTATATTATAAAAAAAAATTTATTCTTGCATTTGTTATATTGAGTTATTTTCTTTGTTAAACAGATGTTTATACATGTGAACTTTTTCTGAGGCCAAAGTGGGAGATTTTCACTTGCAAAGTGGGAGATTTTCACTTGATTTTCACTTGCAAAGTAGGAGATTTTCACTTGCAAAGTGGGAGATTTTCACTTGCAAAGTGGGAGATTTGCAAAGTGGGAGATTTTCACTTGCAAAGCGGGAGATTTTCACTTGCAAAGTGGGAGATTTTCACTTTTTCACTTGCAAAGTGGGAGATTTTCACTTGCAAAGTGGGAGATTTGTTATTTTCATAATAACAAAAAAGGAAGTTATCTGTTTCCAAGTAGGGAGATTTCTAAAAATATGTAAAACAGACCTCATGTTCAAATAATTTGTATCTATTTTGCAATTTAAGAGATTAAAAATTGTATTGCCATTTATAAGAAAAAGTTCACATGCATGGGTACATTAACACTGACATTTTTATATTTACATGTTATAAATAATTTCTCAAAATTTATCTTATTATTATTCAACTTAAAAAAAAAACACTGTATGAACTTTTTTGTTTTTGCATGTAATAAATAACTTCATAAATTTACCGCTTTTAAATACACTGTGTGAAAAAATGTAGTTTTATGATAAAACATCTGAAAAGCAAGAAATGTTCGTATAATATAATATTTTTATAAAAAAAAGAAAAATCACTGTCAGACATGAGAAATATCACACATGTAAATGTTCACCTCTGCAAGTAATTTGTATTTACTCTTTTCCTGATAAGCCCAAATTGATCAGGCTTAGATAAATAGTGCATTAATTTATGCGGAGTCTTTAGCAATATGTCTTGCTACCTTTGCCTGTAGGCGTTATAGTTAAGATTTCATTTTGCTAGTTAATAAGTGTTGCATGATAATAAATCATTTTAATTATCAGACAGGTAAAATATTTATTATTATTAAAATATTACAGGCGGCTCTTACTGCTTAGCCATTAGCGCCCCCTTTCGTATTTGTATTTTAGGTTTTATGGTACACGACACTTAATAGGTCATAATACGCCGAATACGATGAAGTTTAACGTAAAAAGTGTATAATCAGATTAAAATTCAAATAGGTGAGTAGAGATATAAAAATTTATTTATAAGGCTAAAAGCGCCCCCTTAGAAAGACATAACCTATGACAAAAATATTTAAACAACAGCAAACATAAGCACTTTCTTTCTGTGCACGAAGGCCAATGATGTAAAAAAAAAAAAAGTTCTACAACAAAATCACTGCACCGCCAATTAAAGCAAATTAAAGATCAGAAGAATGATTTGACAACACTTATCAAGACTGTAGACTGCTAGTAGATATAGGTCAAACATTTACAGCTTTGTTATCTTTAATGATCTCCACTTTTGTCCTGCATTTATTGAAATAAAAAGTTGTGAGAGTAATGTCCCTTATTCTCAAATATCCACTTAGAGTAACTTGCCCCTGTTATTATTATTTTTATTATTTTTTTAGATTTAGTATACTTGCAACGACTTAATTATGGTAAATTTGGTGATTTCCAGCTATTTTTGGTGGAGTAAAGACCTCAGACACATGACTGGAGGGACGCACCTGGCATAACAAAGATCAGCTGTAAGATCTGCCTGCATGAAAGTTCTCACCTGACCGGGACTTGAACCTATGAGGTGAGGGGTTTAGGAGTATCAAGCCAGCAGCTATTCTGCCACTCAGCATCCTTGATGATTTTGTACTTATGGGTGTAAAAGTTACACCAAGGACTTCAGCTTTAACTGGGATATATTGCTTTATAAAACCCTTAAAGCAGTGTTGGCTAGATAGAAAATTTCCTTTTCTAGACCTAAGTTTGCCTGAGCAAATTAATAAGAGCTAAATAAAAGCATTCTGACTGACTGACATGAGCAAGGATCAGTAGAACCAGGTCTTGCCCTCCAAAATCATTTTTGAAATTTAATTATGTCCTGTTTAATTATCTAATTACACTTAAAGGTAGTATTCAACAGTTTGTCTTCATCAAATATATATAAACCTGGATTGGGGGGAATTGGCGCATAATTTCTGCAAAAAGTCAAACCTAAGTCTAACAAAAGATGATTTTGAAAATTGTCTAAATTGTAAGACTAGAAATTGTGAACTAAATCACTCTACATGCCCATTTTTTTACAATATAAACATATAAATAAGCATTATTGTGATTTTTGCTAAAAATAGACATCGGAGTCAGCAGATTACCCAAATAAGTATATAAAGTTACATGTCACATGGTTTTCTTAGTTTAAAAACAAAACAACTCTTACTGTGCAGAGTGGCTCAGATAGGAAATACCTAGTTGTAATGACAAGTGATTTGTTATGCTTCATTTTTCACATAGATGAAGGACATGAATAATCAGCAGTTTGTAAGATCTTTTCAGACAATGATAATTAATTTGGTTCTTTCAGAGAAAAAAAAAATCTGGTCCAAACAGTTGGATACCACCTTTAACACAATGCTCTTATTTAAATTAGATTCATGTTTGTTTATCTAAGCCTTTATGACTGTATTGTGTGTACATAGTATCCTGGACAGATATGTTTGGCAATATTTGTTGTTTAAAAACTAGATGTATTTAATCTTATCATAACTTCTGATAATAGCTTAATGAAATAATAAAAACATCATTGATAATAATTGTAAAGATAAAAAAATACTAGTAAACAGGTAAATTAACTTCCTTAATTGAATAAAAAAATTTGGTTAAATCTATTGTTCTGCAAAATACAATCAAAGTAATTTTGTTTCCTTTAAGGAAACCATTTAAAAATAATTTTCAAAAAAAAGCTACAAAAAGAAACAAAACAAAAAAATGACCTTGCCCTTTAACCAATATGAAACAATCCTTTTTTAATATTAAATCTCAAATAAGAATACCCTCTGAAAAACAGAGCAAAACAGACAAAAGAAAAATCATGCAGGAGACAGCAAAGCAAATCCTGAATGAAAATAAAACTGCTTTCCTGAGAATTTCCGACACCAGTTGTGACCTGTCACGAGACTTGACCCTGTTGCGCAGACAGACATGGACAAATGTTTTTATTATTTTTCCGAGTCCTTATTTCCTTCAGACACATTCCGATGGTGGGAGAGTCTACTTTTCCGACACTCACTGGTTTACTGACCTATTCTCATCAGAGAGTTTCACACAGTCTTTCGACATTACTAACATTTAGGGGGTTGTCAATAATTTATTTTATATGGAAACCTACCATTAAATAGATGCCATGGGGATTAGAAAAAAACTGAATATATACAACATAATATAGCCAGTTGCATAGGTTAGGCTTAAGTGATTAGCAAAAAAAGAAGACATAATCAAACTATGTACGTTGCTTGTGATATGTAAAAGGGATTAACAAAAATAGAAATACAGCATAAATTGCAATGTTATGCTTAGCAAAAAATCTACTAAATAAGTTACATGCTTAAGGGATTTGGAAATTTATACCACATAAGTTACGTGCTTAAGGAATTTGGAAAAATATATGACACACGTTACATGCTTGATAATATATTTACCAAACAAGAAAAATCATATATGCAAGATAAGTTGCATTTGTTACACATCAAGAGGATTAGAAAAAGACAAAAACTACACAACATAACTGCGTTAAGTTTAGGTATGTAGCTTTACTGGCTTAAATGGTAAATTATGGCAAATTATTTTGCATATGCTATACTAGGCTATGAACAAATTGCTTTACTTGCATATATGGTAAATTATGGCAAATTATACTGAGTTTTGTACATGGGGCTTGTCATATTAATTAGTTTTGGGAAATGTGAAATTATAAAGATGTATGAAAACTATGCAAATAGGATTATCTCTGGATTCTTGTGAATTTCTTTTTTCAAACAAAACAACAAAGAATAAAACAATTTATAAAAAAAACACACATTAAAAAATCTATTGTGGCAGCAATATGAACATTGTTACCTAAACATTTAAAACATACACAAAAAAGACACATTGTTTAGACACCAGTGCAACAACAGTCAGCCAAAACTATTCCATTTTCAGATCTGACTGAAGTCAAGGTATAATTTTTCTACAGCATTTAGTGCCCTCTTATTTTGACCTCAAATAATGTATATTTAACAAATTACAAGTATTGTATTCGCATTTAAAATACCAGACCAAGAGCTCTCAGTAGACAGCCTTCCCCTCTTTTCTCAATGCCGGATCTTAACAAAACAGTTAACCAATGCCAACACATGATGCCAGTGAGAGGGTGACGACAATAGCTCCAGTTTCTTTGAAAATTGGAGAATAAAAAAACATAAAAAGATAAATTAAACATAATCAAAGTAATAAAATGTCTACATACAATATCAAGCCCCAAAGATTACATATCTGTGAACAAATTATACATATAAAAAAACTACATAGTGAAGCTAAAGTAAATATACTTTTACAATAAGATACTATGCTACAATGATATAAAAAAAGTCACAACTTAAAAATCACTAAATGCACAATCTCATTTCTACTAAATTTTATAAAAACAGTATAAAAATATGCAAAAAAAATAAATTCTAGAACAGTGCAAGTTCTCTGTTATCTTAAGTAAACAAAACAGCAAAAATAATTATTTAAAACGAGTTTCACATAGAAAATGTACAGATAACAAATCCTAATGCTAATTAATTCTATGGAAAATTTAGCAATTAATTTCAATAATGTTTTTCCAATCAACCAACACTTAACCAAAAAAAATACAAAACAATGTAGATAAACATCAAAAAATATTTGACCACAAGATATCAACAGTTTCTGTAGACACGAGAGCAGAAACATCCTGAGAAAGATGTGACGGAGAAAAAAAAAGATAAAACAACAACATCCAGACTTTTCCACTTACCTCCCTTTTAACGCCAACAGAAAAAAAAATGCCGAATATGTCAACTGAGTGGTTTATTATTAGTGAAACCCCTCTGCCAGACTAGAAGCTCCATGGAAGTTAGTCTGTGGCGCGGAACATTCAAAATCAATAAGTAACTACAAAAACTGATAATCCCTACGATATATACTTACAACTTCCATCTTAATGATGCAATGGTACAGTAAGAGAAACATGCCCGAAAAACAATCAAATAACGGCACACTCTGACTAAGCAGCAGGCAAGATGAGTCTTGAGACTTTCTAGATACCGTCTGCCGCAGAAAGCCCTCCCCATTCCAGCAAGAGACCCCTGACACTCTGATTATGCATAAAAAAGACCATAGATCAAAATTACATTAAGTTAAAAAATGTGCCGTTAAAACTTACTTGAAAGCACTTCCCCATCTAACCCTGATAGCTTAGCTTCTGGGGCAGTGTACTTGTTACGTAAGTTTTCCACGGCTATTGTCTAGTTGCCATGGTAACAGAAAATATTCAATCGTATAAGTAACGACCAAATGGATAATTCTTAAACAGTAATATCGAGATTTGATTGAAATCTGCATATTTGTTATGTCTCCCTCCCCAGCTCAGAACGAACTGTCAATGTGCCAGAGTTGGTTAATCCAGTCCTGCTAAGAACTATTTGTGTCTGCCACATCCAAATATACCCCCCACCCCCTCTCCCCCACCAACCTCTCATCTTCTCTTTTATATCCAGGCCTTAATTACTGCAGCGGGCAATTTCTAAAGACGACACAGTAAGTGTGTCATGCTTTAACTACATAAAACAATGTACAATAGGTATATATAGATAGATATATCTATCTCCACTATGCACTACACAGACTTCTCTAGCTTGCTGTATTTGATTTTTAGGCCCAATAAAAGTTATTGGAGTTATCTCCCTTTAACCATCTCTGATGAAAAAGATCTGAAACTTCCACTCTTTGTCATGCTACAAATGCTAGTCATTAATACACCAACCTTAACACTATATTTTTACTTTCAGCTTTACATTAAGGTAACATAGATAGAGCGTCAGCAGCAGCCAGTGGTTGTCTTGATCTGATACCTCCCAAAAAGAGAGTTGGCTAATCTGCATATATACTATTAGGATTCCAATACAAAGATCAATGAGACAGGGATGCAGCCATGTGCAAATACATCTGTATGTATCGAGAAGGCTGTTGATGAGCTAAGCAAACAACCATCAGACGGTACCTAATTACTGCAATTAACATGACTATTGACATTGCAAATTATGATAACTGAACTACAGGCCAGACTGACAGGTATATTAACATGGAATCCAACCCATAAAAATATATTTAGTAGATAGTTTTCTTTTTTTTCTAAATATTTTTGTAATCCAACCCTAAAAAGTATATTAAGTAGATAATTTTCATGTTTATATATTCTTTAACTTTGTCAAACTTTGTAACTGAAAAATAAAAAAAAACTACTTTTTCAATTTTACTTGTTAAGAATGCGAAAGTTAATTAATGGTCGATTTGTAGGGTTATTTAGTTTTTAATAATTACAAATTAGAAAACTAAATTTTTATTTATTTAGTGGAAAAAACAACACCTAAAAAAACAAATAAAAGAGTACAACTGAAATAAAAGAAGAAAAACAAAAAGGCAGAATGATACAGAAAATATGAAACAAAAGGAGAATAGAAAAACAGAATGATAGAGTGAAAATAAAAGAAAAGAAGAACAGAAAGACAGAATAAAAAGAATACAAATGGAACAAATGAATAGAGAGATAGAATAAACAAGTAAAAATAAAACAAAAGGAGAATAGAAAGACAGAATGAATAAGTGCAAATGAAACAACATGAGAAAGCAGAACGGAGACAGAATGAAAAAAGGAGAAAACTAAATAGAAAGACAGACTAATAGATTGAAAATGAAACCAAAAATTTATAAGAATAGAGAGAGGGTATGAAACTTATGAAGAAAGCAGAATAGAGAGAAAGAATGAAACAACATAAGAAAGCATAATTTATATCTACCAGATATACTAGGGTTTAATTATGCATACCATGAGAGATGTGTCCATGTTTCAATGGGAGAAAGACTGGTACACATTTTTGCACTCCATTTGGGAATTATCTGGGAGATGTTTTTGTGTATGAAATTAAACAAACTAACATAAAACCATTAGCTGTGACAGTCAAGCACTGACAGACTTTTCCCAATATATATAATTGCAAGGAGCACCATTTTTCAAAAATGACAAAACTCATTTATCTCGTTTTTTTTTCAGGAGATATTTTTATCTATATTTAATTTCCATAAAAATGCAGACACATTGTAAAGAAGGTTTTTTTTTCGTGCCTCCTTGGGACGTATTTTCAAAATGTTCTGTCTTCTCATTGACAGATTTATCATAATTTTGTCCGAGACTCTTTTTTATGAAGAGCAACTTATGGTAATTCTGGTATTATAAGTTTACGTCTGAAATTTTTATGATATAAACTTTCCTTAATTTTAAAATCAAATTTCTCTCCAGTTGCCTATACTCCCGACACAATGTCTTAATCATATGTCAGTATATAACGATAGGACTGCGTTTCCAAGGTTTCCGAAGTATAAATCCGACATGTCTTGAAGGATAATTATCCAGTTCTGATAATTGAGATGATATATTATTGCTGGATTCTCAATTAAGACAGCTTCTTCATTCGTCCACATACTAAGACATTCATAACCCTCATAATGCCCCACATTTTTGTCTACACTTTTGATAACAATTATAAACTTCATGCATTAGTAACAAGAGTTTCTGATATACACTTAGAAGCAAATAGCCTAAGTCTAGATTAGACAGTTCCCAGAAGACAGCTGGCTAATCTGGATCTGCACACATTTTTTTCCTAAGCCTGAATATAT
The DNA here is from genome assembly GCA_007844125.1 of Sinonovacula constricta. Classification (NCBI taxonomy): domain Eukaryota; kingdom Metazoa; phylum Mollusca; class Bivalvia; order Cardiida; family Solecurtidae; genus Sinonovacula; species Sinonovacula constricta. Next base: position 48,418,799 of record CM017565.1, read on the forward strand.
AACTAAGGCTTAACTGGCTATCATCACGATAATCTACACAAAACAAATTATATCATCCAGAACAACTCTGATTGTAATTGTGGTTAGTCTAGGCTGCATTTTTCAAACTTTTTTGCACACATGTAACTTTTGAAAAAAAAAAATTACTAGCATTATACTACACTTAATAACGAATTAAAATATCACCACTAAGATATTTTCAATTTTGGTGGAAAAATAGGAATTCAAATTGTTTGAATTTTTTAGCAAGGGTTACCTGCCCCTGCCAAAGTGTGTATTAGCTTACTCTAAAAAGAACATGTTGTTATGGGAAAATAAAAATCATAAAAATAATTTTTCAAATATTATTTTTAATTATTACTGATTTCTTTTTATACATATACATATTATTACTAATATCTATGTATAGCTCTTTAGTTCCATTGACAAAGAAGATCAACAAACGTATAACTTGTAAACATAAAAGGAAAATAAATAAGAAAAATAAACAAATGTCAAACATAAATGTTGTTTTTTTTCGAGGACACAAAAATTCTGTAACTGGATTAGTAGAATTATTAACAAGGAACGTAATGCAATTAAGTCTCCCAGAATTTTTGTAACTTTTTTTAGGATTCTAAATCTACATGTAATTATAACCCTAACTTAATAATATAATCTAAAGGAAAAACTAATAGATATTCTTGATAGCGAAGAAATTGCTTTCTGTAGGTATTATTATTATAAATTGTTATAGAAGACACCAGACATATGTCTGGGTAGAACCACTGACACATTGCAGGTCAGGTGACAGACCTAACACATGGAAGTTCCCCCCAGACGGGGATTCGAACTCACAGGTTGAGGAGTTACAAGTTGGCAGTTCTTAACCACTTGGTCACAGACTCCCACTGTCTAAGACGAAATACTATTAATCCAATATTTTTAGCTTTGAGGGGACAAAGATTTCATAAAACAAGGATTCATAACACAGTAAAAGTACTTACTTAAGATGACAAAGGGGCATCTTAGTGTAAATATGAAGATTTAGATTATAACCATATTTAGAACAACATTAAACTTAAGACCCAGGGCCACTACAAGTTATTTCTTTATAATTACATCTTCTAAATAATGTACCAAGTTACCTTTTGAACTAAGGTTTCAGTTGAACTATAGTTTATACCCATTTAATTTGACTCTATGTACAATATACAAAGTTATTGAACACCATTATTTAATAAAATTTCAATCAATTTGACCTTAAATCAAGTTAATCTATTGCTAAAGCTGTGTCTGGATAATTAATTTATAAATAAAATCTATTATTACTTATCATTAGAAAATTACCATACTTCCTACAAAAGCTGAATGATTTGCTCCAAATTAAAGAGCCTTTCTTATCATCCACTAACTAAATCAATTTGTCAAGAATTACTTAAATAAGATACATATATCTATTCCACCTCTTTAGCTTTTCACCCTATATGCTACAATGTATACCATAAAAACGATGTGCATGTTTTTTTTTAACACCCTATAAAAATCCCCAATTTTCTCTTAAAAGCCAGTCACACTCTTTCGCTGTTCCTCCTCTTCCAAGATACGCAGTAGATGCCTCCTCTTGATCAATAGTCAATTACTTTTGCATTTTATCAATACGAGAAATATTGTTTACTTACATTTGCTTTTAAAAATCGATGCTTCCGTATATACGTATATATATATATCTATCTATCTATATGTACATCAGAGTACGAGAGGTCTACTTTCTACATCTTTGTTGTCTTATCGATTAAGACAGTAAGAAGTGCAGATTTGACGAGATTTGCGACAACGTAACTCATAGCCTGTGAAACATGAATTGATCAGGCTTAGATAAACAGTGTGGATCCAGATTGACCAAGGGCAGCCAGATCAGGTTCTTCACTATTTAATCCCAAGTCTTAGGCCCACATCCACCAACCATTCTTAAGTAAGAATTGCCCAAGTGTAATGGATTTCAATCCACAATATCTTCATTATGTAGTAAGCTACATGTCTGTTGTTTTTTTTGCATGACACATCAAATTTAACAATTTGAGCTTATACTTACATTGAAACTTCATAAATAAACCTATTTTTGTTGGTATGAAAATTGTGACTTGGGCTTAAGTCATGACTTAGACTTAGGAATGGTTGGCGAATATAGGCCTAAGGTAATTTGTTGCTAAATTTTAGCCAGTACAAATTATGACATTTGTGTAAAGTTGTTATCAGATGACTAAAAACTAAGTATTTGTTATTTAAAATGAAGCATGCCAAGGGTTAATTAAGTTGCTAAGTGTATCTATCTTATTTCTGAGCATCCAATCTTAACATACATCTTCCTCTGTACAAGATGACAGGCTTAGATTGCTTTTTAAATGAGAAAAACGCAAGAACAAAATGAAAGCTATAATATGAATATATAAAATAAAGTCTTACTTTAAAAAATGTGATAAAAAATTACATTTTTCTCTGTTAAAATGAATCCCACTTCTCTTTGCTTTATTAGGGAAAAACAACTTCAGTGGAACCAGCTCTGTTACTGTGATAATTGACTTTAAATTAGCAAAGTATCTTAGAATAAAGGCAAATTAGGGCATAAGGGCACATACATATAATTGAACTTCAAGGGTTTCTTCTTCCAATGAACAACATATCAAGCCTCTAAAGTTAATCCTTTTTAATGTTCTTTTTTTTCTATTTTTTTTTTTTTTTTTTTTTTTTTTTTTTTATTAAAAAAAATTGAATGACCTAAAATATTTTCTCATTTCTCAAAGTTTAACAAATAAAATATTATGATAAATAAAAAAGTTAAAACTTGAAAACCTAATACAAAAAAGCAACAAAAAATGTTTGTGCAAACTTGACACATAACCTTCTCTAAATGACTGTCTGTCTTAAGTTATAATGTTATTAGCTTGTTGAACTGACTGGGAAAATATCTAAAAAAACTCATTCCAGTCATATCCATGCATCCAGAAACTACAGACAATAAAAGCCAAGTTTAACAAGAATCCAGTAATTCAGAGCCACTGTTCACTTATAACAGTTATAGTGCTGCCTTAACTATAATGACATCTTGTAAACATTTGACGTGAAGAGAAGCACAGTTTTGATACAATATATAAATATTAATGTACACAAATACAGGTACACAAATACAGGTACACAAATACAGGTTATACAATATTTACAAGTATACAGACATTGATAAAATAAAAACATAAACAGATGAACAAGCAACAGACTCACCTTCATCTCCCAGTTTGTCCTGCTCCAAATCTACACCTTCCTTCACTGTGAAGATCTCGCCAATGTCAATCTCCATCTGGCCCGTCTCCTTCATTTCCATTTGCTTCATGTTCTCACTGTGTAGATGCTGCACCGAATGCACATGCTGCATCAAACCCAGTTTGCTACGAGCGCTGTACTTACATAATGTACATTCGTAACTCTTGGTGACGCCACTTGGTAGCCCTAATTTCATCTCTTGTTGCTGAAGATGGCCAAACAGCTGGGCACTTGCCTCATGACGAGGATTGCCAGTATGGATTTGCAACTTATGGATGCTATTGGTGTAGTAGTCGCAAGTGTTGCACCGGACCTGCACAGGATTGCTCACGTTCAGGTACTTCAGACGCCATTCATTATTGGCGCCGCCTTCTTTGATGTGATTGACAAGTTGCAGGCGCTGGATGTGTTTGTCCGTCTTGCAATGCAGCTGGAAGTTGGCCTTCAGCGTGGTTTTGTACGTGCAGAGATTGCACATGTAGGTGCCATTAGACACGGTTATGTTTTCACTTTCGTGCATTTTTGTTCGGTCCATCTGAAGATGCTGATGTAATGACTCGAGTGAATCAGTGCCGAAGACATTGCAAACACAGCACTGGAAGAGCCTGTTGACATCATGGATGTCATGGCATTCTGGAGGGCCTTGACTGATGCCATTTTCCTTGGATAGATCTACAGGAGCTTCAGTAAAGCCAGGAGGAATACCACTCATCATAAGAGAGCCATCGTAGGGGAAGGTGATGCCACCAGGGATCGGACCCGCGAGACCCAGGAATGAAGGATCCTGCTGGAGCATCACTAGCTGGTTCATCTGGTGAATTTGCATGTCTCTCTGCATGTGCTTCATATTCTGTTGCAGCACCATCATATTATGAGTGTGCTTCTCACTTGTCATGTGGATTCTCAGATTACGTGCAACATTTGTCTCGTAGTTGCAGACATCACATCTCCATGTTGGCTTTGGCTTGCTTTTCTTAATCTCTTGTGATGTTGCTTGTGACAGCTGTTGAGACTGCTGCTGGTGTTGTTGTTGCTGTTGGTGCTGCTTCTGCTGGTGATGAAGTTGTTGCTGGTACTGCTGTTGTTGTTGTTGTTGTTTTTCTTGTTGAAGCACCTGATGGGGTGGAGTCTTGGAAACAGGCGTTGGTGGGGCAGGTGGATGGGCAGGGCTTGGAGGCATGGTCAAACTGGGTTGGGCAGACATCTGAGCATGGGGTGTGGCTGGCTGTTGTAATGACATTTCTTGCACACTACCATTGGCAAGATCCTGCACATTGTTCATATGCTTGTCTGACTGCATGTGAATGCTTAGATTTCCTTTGGTTGTTGTAGAATAATTACAGACTTCACATCGGTATGGCTTATAACCACAGGAGTAACTTTCTCCACGGGCCAAACGTGGGTGGGACTGATTAGTGAGGCAATACATGCATTTCTGATCACCCTCTGGATGTTTCTCCTTCATGTGTATCTCCAAAGTCTCCTGGTACTTGTAGTGCCAGTTGCATTTGGGACATTTGAGTGTCTTGCAGGAGTTGCGTGAATGCATCATGGTCATATGGCCCCCAAGAGATTGGGAGGAGCTAAGTACCATGTCGCAGCTAGGACATTCCACCCCCTGGGCTCTACCATTTGGATGTTCCTCACATGCGCCATAGAACCCCTGACGATGACTAAATGGGGAGTAGGGAGATTGAGGCAGGTACGACTTGGGCGACTGGGTGTTACTGTATTCATCTTGCATATACTTTGCCATGACATTCATCTGGTAGCTGGACTGGGAGTCAGAATCACTGTTGTCGATTTTGGACTTTCTGGACTCGCTTCGATCAGTCCAGTCTGTGTTTCTGTCTGTCTTGGGTTCGTAGTTCAAGGTCTTGTGAGAAAGGGCATTCATGACAGCTGCACTAGGGCTGGATGTGTCATACTGATTCCATTGATCGCGGATGTCCTTGATTGACAAGTCCTTGCCAGAGCGGTTGGAGTCGGATGAATCCTTGAACGAGTCAGAGAGTTTTGGCCGGGTGTGCACATAGCTTACACTAGTTGTTTCCTTAAGTGTGCTATGTCTGTTGGCAACACCCTCACAAGAAGATAATTGCTGACCTTCATTACCTTGTGACGTTTTAATTGGCTCAAGGAATGACATTAATGGTGACTTATCTTTGCCTATGCCCTGAATGATCGCAGATGAATTTTTCCTTGACATTATTTCAGTTTCTTCTGAGGTAAGTTCCATTGAATGTTCACTACTAGCATGTGCTGTGAAAGACTTGGAGAACCCAAATGAAAGCTTACATATAAAGCACATTAAGATGGGTTTAGTGGGAACAGATGTCACACATGACAATGACGGAAGTTTTTGTGAACATGACACGGACGATGATCTGGATGATTGGCAAACTGAGGTAGATGAAGTATCTGTTAGTGATGATGAAGAGAATGACTGTGGATCACTTGATTCTGTATTTTCTTCGCCTATATCACCTGAGTTTTGAGATTTATGTTTACCTGATCGCAGATCGTATACTCTGTAGCTGTGCATGATGGGAGTTTGCTGAGGAGTCTGGGACAGCATGAAAGCACTAGTCATTAGAGAGTTTGGATTTCTTGGGACAAAGAATGCATTGTCTATCTGAGGAAATGGCAGCTGAGCCTGGATTTCATTTTTGCCTTTGCGATCGACAATCACACCTTCCCTCTGTGGGAGATCTATGATGGAGTCCAAATCACTGTCAGAATCGCCTTCGATGATGTAGGCAGATCCATCAACATTGTAAACAATCTTTCCATCAAAACTCTCAACATCACTCAGATGTGAAGCTTTACTAATGACCTGTTCCTTTTCATTGTCTAAAACACCATCCTCATTGCCATTAACTGTATCAGTTTTTGCTTCTGTCTCTAAACTCTTGTTACCTGCACAAGTGTGGTCCATGTATTCTTGAAGGTTTGGAAATTCATTATCACAATTGCCGCATTCAACCAGATCATCATTGTCAGATTCAGACTCTACCAATTCATTCACATGGTTAACCTCACTGGCTTCAGTCAAGTGGCCACTTTCACCACTACCTACACTACTGTTCCCTGACAAATTTTCATGACTTTCATTTTTTTCCTGTGAATTAGACATGATGCTATTTGAGTTGCAATTCACACTCAGCTTTTTTGGCAAGTTAGGTAACTCTGCAGTCCGTGCTAACTTTTCTTCATCAACAGGAGTGGAATGACTGACGTGCGCTGTTAATGTCGAATTAGTGACCGGAGCACTGAATACAGATGTGAAGCTTCCGCTAGAACTGAATGGGAAACTGAACGTCTCCATGGCATCATTGTTGTCTGCAAAGAGTGACTTCCCCTTAGATAGGCTGGTTTCCCCTCCAGCAAATGGACTGGTTGACTGGAGAGCCATGGTACTGGTACCTGATCCTAAACACTTTGAGGTCTAGGATGGTACCCTGTTTTTTATGGTTATTCTATAAGCAGCTGGATCCATGTTTTCATTCAGATCAGGATCCAGAACTCTTGGCAGCCATTGTGGACAGATCTGAAATTTTAAAAAAATATCTTCTTTTAGATAATGAAAAAAATGAAGATAATTTTTGTAAAAGACAAAATAGGCTTAAAGCACTCATTCATTATATTGACAGCTGTAAAAGTTGACAAGTTCACCTAACGTGCACTTATTGTTGTTGACTCTTTGGGTTTAAATCTTAATTGATATAAAAACTTCAATGTGAGGAGGTCATCAAGTGACCCTGTAGATCTCAAATAAACATCAGGTATATTTCTACACCTATAACAAAAATACACACTGATTGTCCCAGAGGAGGCCATTTTTGCAAACATTCATCCATATATAGATCAATTATCAATTTAGAAGCCACTTTATGCACTAAGGACATTAAATGGTGACATCAACAACAAAATAGGAATATTACACACTAAATGTGCTACAAAAAGTGTAAGCAAGTTGATATTTTATAGACCAAGTATGATTTTTCTGTTGTTGTGTTTTTTGTTGGAGTTGCTCCTGCAGCAAAAAGCTTAAAAGTTTTGACTCAAAGTCCTGATCAGGGGGAGAAATTCCATATGAAAATGCCATCAAACCTGTGAACCTGTGGTGTATCAGTGGGTTATACCAAGACAGTTGTCTGGGATAATTGGAATAAAAAAAATTAGAATAATTATCTTGCTACAATCTACATACATGTGAACTCTACTGTTTTTGGAGGGAGACTCCCTCTTTTAAGGTTCAACATTATTTTAAAAGTGAGGGGTGTTTTACATATTTTCTGAAATCTCCCTACTTGGAAACAGATAACTTTCTTCTATGTTTATATGAAAATAACAAATCTCCCACTTTGCAAGTAAAAATCTCCCACTTTGGCTATAAAAAAAAAGATCACATGTATGAATCTTTTGTGAAAAAAGAAAAACAAAGAAGAAAGATCTGTTGTAGACTTCTTTGAAAGAATCAAAATACATAATAAAGTTTTGTTTACAGTCAATTGAACCCCCCCCCCCCCGCCCCCCCCCCCCCCCACACACACAAATTTTTTCAACTTAAGATTACTTCTACCAAACTGATCATTTCCTGTGCAGAACCAGTGTTCAGAAAGTATTTACCTTAAGCAATGTGTACTAAACCGCCCTATGACTAGCATCTACTGGCAGGTCGGAGATTTAAACCTGGGACCATTTGATTTGCAATCCGAAAGCCAGAACTGCTCAACCCTCAACACTACACTTGAAAACAAACACAAAACTTTGAGATCCAACTTTTTATGTTTCAAAATAAAAGCACACACTGCTTTGAACATCCAAATATACTTTGTCACCTTCAGACTTTTATATATAAAATCCAGATTTTGCGCATTTTTCAACACTGAACACACTTATTTATTATACATTTTTTATCAAAACAGAGATCAGTAAAATAATACAAACATAGTATATAAAATCACTGGCACATATCCACTTAATTTGATAAACCATATAGTAGTATACTTTAAATTTTGTACCATTATTTTTATCCACTCAGCAATACTTGCAAATAAAGATTCTGGCAGTGGATGGGGGTATATTTTCATGAATTGACCAGAGAACAGAAACTTTGAGTGACAGGAAGGGGAAGATGGGGGGGTAGGAGGAGGAGAAGATGATGGCGAAGAAAATAAAAGCAGGAAATGAGGGGAAGCCTGGGGCAGAAATTAACAGGTATAAGTTGGCCATTACTTTATGCTAAACAATAGCCAGGTAGTGGTCATCGGGTGATTGTGTTTGACCCGCAGCTGAAAGCACAATTAGCTGCTATGGTCCACTGATTCCGTGACACATCTCACATTGGCGGGACTGGGTTAAAGACTTTACAAGTGGACAATAGAACTGACCACTGGTGTTACCAGCTTGTAATTAGTGGAAAGGAATTCTTTTTGGTTGCCTTAGCAACCACTGGTGATCTTAAGTGTGATTAAATTAGGAAGATGGGAGGCGAGAGGGAAGAGTAGCGAACTCTCAGCCCGCTAAGCAAAAATTAATCAGGGTTAGGTAAATAGTCTTAATGCAGATCAGCTAAATCCTTCTGGGTAACATCTGATCTACACCATAAGATGCTTAATTATATGAAAAGACTATAACCTTATGCAGGAAGATGTTATCAACTAAGATTTTAGTGTTGTTTATTAAGAAATTATGCATAATTACCCTTACATTCATAGTAAAAGTATTGGGTTATAAAAATTCACTTGATTTTGTTGATTTTCTTTGGACAGTTTTAATTATTTTTAAACTTGCATTTTCAGCATATAATTATAACCTAGACTAAACTAGTCTACAAATAAACCCTCAGTTATGTTGATGCTGTTGAAGATAATTGGAATAATTGTGAATGCTATATAAAGGTGTAACATGGCATATGCATGAGCTAAAGGGTTAAGAGAGAGGCATTATGGGAAGGTTTTGGGACTGGGAAGGTAGAAAAGGAAGAGGATGAAGGCTGGAGGGGGTGGAGATGGTGTAATTAGAAGTATTTATAATAATTGGTGGAAAGGACAGTAACATCCTGGCCAGCTATTGTGGTTGGTTAGTTTAATTACGGGGAGGACAATAGGGTGTCTAGGATGTTACTTCACACATTGGCTGGCTGGCCTTTACAAACAGCCGACTACCTGTGAAAACAACAGGTTATGTTGACCCAAAACACCTGAAGATCTGAGCAGTAATGACTTTATAGAGTTCTTTAAATAACAGTGGTATAATCTCAACTTCTTTAAATAACAGTGGTATGATTTCAACAAATCAATAAAAATAAAGTTTCTTTTTCAAATCATGATACTCATAACCTTACCTTTTATGAGATTTTTATTTTAACCATGCTAGCTCCATGCACGGTAACTTAAATCCTTTAAAGACTTAAAGCACAGTAAGTATACCAGATTTAAAACTTAAAAATGTTTTCCTTTAAGAATACCATATTAAAAACTTAAAACTGTTTCCTTTCAAGTATACCAAATTAAAAACTTAGAACTGTTTCCTTTTTAGTATTTTTCTAAAAGTTTAAACTTAATGACTTTCAAAAGAAACTAATTTTCCTAAAATTTTGGATTTTTAAAGTTTCAGTCGATGATATAAAAGCCATTAATTCAGATTGACATAAACAATACATACATGTGAACTTTTTTCTGAGACCAAAGTGGGAGATTTTCACTTGCAAAGTGGGAGACTTGTTAATTTCATATAAACAAAGAAGAAAGTTATCTGTTTCCAAGTAGGGAGATTTCTGAAAATATGTAAAACACCTCACATTTTCAGATAATTTTAAACCTTTAAAGAGGGAGTCTCCCTCCAAAAGCAGGACAGTTCACATGTATTTTTCTCAAAGTTTGAACTTAATGACTTTTAAAAATCTCATTTTCCCAAAAGTTTTGATTTTTAAATTTTCAGTCAATAAAATTCAAACCATCAATTTAGTCTGATATGAACAATATTTCATATTTTCATTAAAAAATAAAAAGAGAAATATATAAATATTTCCATTATTTATTTTGCTGTTTAGAAATGATCCTATAATGTTAGAACCTGAGTCTTAAAAATGGTATCCAACAGTATGGACCAGTTTTTTTCTATTAAAGAACCAAATAAATTATTATTGTATGAAAAGATCTCACAAAATGCTGATTATTGATCTATGTGAAAAGTGAAGCATTACACATCACTCATCATTACAAATGTGTATTTTCTATCTAAGCCATGATGTACAGTTAGCTATTTTTAAACTAAGAAAACCATGTGACCCGTAACTTAACATAATCATTCGGGTATTCTGTGATGTCTATTTTTAGCAGAAATCACAATCAAGCTTATTTATAGTTTTATAAGGAACGGGAATGGACAGTGACTTAGATAATGATTTCTACTGTCTTACAATTTAGGGAAATATTCAAAACCATCTTTTGTTAGTCCTAGGTTTGACTTTTTGCAGAAATTATGCCCCAATTCCCCCAATCCATGTTAAGGTGTATTTTATGTAGATAAACTGTTGTATACCACCTTTAATTAGCATGCTTTAAGGACACATTCATCATGTTATGTTCCTTTTCTGAAAGAGGCATAACAGCCCAAATGGATTAATTCTAATGTCAAGTACTGGTCAAACAGATTGAATTTTTTATTAAGGGCATACTGATGGATGATACAAGGTAAATTTATAACAAATGTTGTTAATTTACAAAACATGAGATAAAAAGAACTGCATTTTATTTTCATGTGGAATAAAATCAATGTGTTTAGACAACATTTTCAAGGGACTGGCAAGAAATATTGACATTGTTAAACATTTCTCTTAAGACAAGTTGGTATGGGATTAGCCGGCATTTTTGCCGATACTGTGCATCAACATTTCTATCATTATAGCACAGGGGCACTTAGGAGGTGCCCAGGGACTGAACCCGGCTGGTCCATTATACTGACACCGACGAGTCAGGCGTAATGCTGTCACCATAGCCCTGAGCGTTCGGAGGGAAGCCACTACTACCAACTTTAAAGTCTTTGGTTAGACCCGGCCGGGGTTCTAACCCAAGACCTCCCGATCCGCAAGCTGACGCTCTACTATTATTATTAATATTAATACAAATTGTTATGATACAAGTGTGATTTTAAAATAATTAGGGGTTATGAATGTGAACATAACTTTAAAATACATCTAAGCATGACACAATAAGACATTACAAGCTTCAAGTATACAAATAATTTTTGTCTTGCAAAACAAAATATACACTGTAACAAACTGTCGCCCAACTGTCTGAATAATTATACCACACTGTTTTCCCATTTCTAGGTCTTTACCAATTATATCAATAAGTTGTAATTAAGTTTTCTACAAGTAAAAGACATTATAGGAGATAAAATCAAATTGAAACATGCTAATTTAATGTATTTATAATGATGATAAGCACATTGGGTTTTACCTGAGCAAAATATAATGAAGGTGTAGTTTTCGTAGTTTAGTTTTAAAATAAAATGTACTGTGAAATCAAATTTGGCATGGCTTTATGGCATCTTTAACCTAAAACTGACATACTATCAAGAGCTTCTGATGTTTTTCTGTCATCTAACCAAACCACACACATTCTATGCATACATGTGAACTCTCCCACTTTTGGAGGTAGACTTCCACTTTTAAGGCTCAAAATTATTTAAAAATAAAGGCTGTTTTACACATTTTCAGAAATCTTCCATTTTTGGAAACAGATAACTTTCTTCTTTGTTTATATGAAAATAACAAATCACCCACTTCGTAAAAGGAAATCTCCCACTTTGTAAAAGAAAATCTCCCACTTTGTAAAAGAAAATCTCCCACTTTGGCCTCAGTTAATGTTCACCTGTATGTCAAAACAGATGTCCACAATCAGAAAAGGGCAGTATGAGTAAAGAGGCGGCATTAATGCCATCTTATAGCCAAATTTAAACATTCAGGGGAAAAGAGCTAGAACTGAACAAAACAGTGAAATGGCAAAATTAATGAAATGAGACCTAACCAAATTTATGAAGGCACTCAGTTATTAATAAGACAAGTCACTGTGTATTTAAGATTTCTTATTGTATGTTAGAAAAATGTTACAAAAATATTCAACATGTCACAAACAATTTATCAAGGGCAATTGCTTAATGACCACTTTTCTGAACAGACCATCCTAGGTCAGAAATACCTTTGTTTAATGACTGAACTTAAAAGCAGGCATTCACAATAAAAACAGTGATTAAGAACTTAATTAGACCCCTCAATCAATGTCACCGATGCTAATTATGTTTATAAATCATGTTCATTAATCTTGTTGTTAAAAAAGAGCAAAAAAAAACTATTGCTCTAATTACCCATTGTTTTAATGTCCTAGACATGTCATTAGTTGATCTAAAGTTGGAACACTTTTCCCGAGGTGAACATGTTGTAAAAGCTTAAATGTGTAGCTTGAAAATTTAAAAGGTAATTAAATACTGTTGATGTTACATAGAGGTTGGCTAATTAATCTAATTAATTATAAATTTCCAGACATGGTACACCTGCATTCCTTAAACTAAGAGATTAGATACAACTGCGAAATGGTAGGGGGTCCAGCTAAACATATGATAAACCTGCCTAAATTTAAGATAATAATTCATATTTCAGCCAAAAACATTCATTAATGATCAAAGATATTTCAAGCTGTTTTAAATTGAAACATTTTAAATGATTTTTGGGTCTTTTTGTGGTCATGTCAGGTAGATTTTCTTATCATTTTGAAAGAAAATTATGTTAATTATGTGCTTCATATTGAGTCTACTCCTTCAGGCTAATTGTAATAGGAAAAGTTAATGGCAGAGAAAGTATGCAAGAGAGAGAGAGAGAGGGAGTAGGATAAAGAGAGGGAGAGAGAGAGAGATGAAAAGAGAAATAGAGAGATTGACAGAGAAAGTATGCAAGAGAGAGAGAGGGAGTAGGATAGAGAGAGATGAAAAGAGAGAGAGAGAGAGAGAGAGAGAGAGAGAGAGAGAGAGAGAGAGAGAGAGAGAGAGAGAGAGAGAGAGAGAGAGTGACAAAGAGAGTTAGAAGGAGATAGGCCCTGCCCAACTTACAGAATCAGTTCTCAGTTGAGATATTACTCAAGCTGAAATTTTGTATGTTTATTGCTTACTCCTGTAATATCTCTAACTTTTCAATGTAATATAGCAATACATTAACCATAGCCATATTAATGGAGTAAAACATACTGGAATTGTAATAGCATGTGTCAGTAAGAATTTTTCTTCAAGGAAAAACAGGGAGACAGACAGCAAAACAGACAGAAAAATAGGACAGAGAAGGAGGGAGAGGGGAGCAGAGGGGGGGGGGGGGAGGACAGAAGGGAGAACTGCAGAGGATAAAGGAGACAGAGACAAGAATAGAGAAGGGAAAAACAATTACAAAAAGAAGGAATATGAACACTTTACAAAGAAAGAGAGAAAGTGGCAGGGAGAAAAAGAGAAGAAACTGAGAAGGAGGGAGAGAAATAAAGAAGATTGGAGGTCAGAGAAAAACAAATTGAAGAAAACTGACTTACACAGAACATGTAAAACAACCCACCACAACAATAAGTAAACGGATAGGGAGAATAATAAAGTAAGGGCAGAAAATTAGATGAACTAAGCAAATCAAATTGTAAACAACTAATATATGAATCCTTCCTCAAACATCAACAATTTAAATTATCAAATCATTTAATATTTTTTCCATTAAAAGAAAAGGTAAGTTTGTGTTTATAATTAACGCAGATCAATTTACAGTATGGAATCTGCTTCTCTTGGCTGATCTGCACCCCCAAGCTATTAACCCTTTAGCTCATGCATATGCCATTTTAAATAACTAATAGTTTGTAATACTTATTAACATAGCATCATTGGGATTGATGAAAAGCCATTTAAAACAGTAAGCACGTGTTAACCCTGTCAACAATCTGAGACCCCTCTTACCACCTGTACAATTTTATCTTACGCATGATCAACATGTCGTCTGTCGATTTATTTGAAATATGAGCACATTCACCATCCCTTGTCGTAAAATCTCCAAACAATCAAGTGATGTAAAAAAAAAATCACTGCTTTTGACTGCTTATTAGCGCGAGTCAAGTTTGCATTTATAAATATTTGAGACATTACAGTCTTTTCATGCACTGTGACATGAATTATTCATATCGCCACAGGAAAGTTAACAAGTTTATCCCTTTTAAATGATTTCATTTCTTGCCAATAATAAATGACTAATTATTTTCTTCTGAAGGAAGAAATGACAGAGGCTTTGATCTGGTCTCAAGTTAGATTGCCTTATGATTTCGCAATAAATTCAGACACGCCTAATTACCTGGTATATCCCGATAAGACATGAACAAAGAAATTCTGTTACAGCTGGCATTTCTTTCAGCCTAATGATGCTGCTGATGTTTCTAGTGACATTGTTGATGACTTACAGTTGCTGCTGCTGTTGCCACTACTGTTCTGCATGTATTAGGAGATTAAAAAGCTAATGTTACAAATGTTATCCTCTAAAGGTGGTATCCGATAGTTTGGGCCGGATTTTTTTTCTCTCAAATAAGAATATATGACAAAGTCCTATGAGCATTGCAACATATACCAAACTCCGAAAAGGCACAGAACAAAGGTATTTCACATGCAAGCCAAGCGAAAAGTAAGAACAAAGTTGTGATGAGTCATTTAACGAAAAGAGGAAACTCGACAGTTACCGCCTTGGAACGGTCAGTCGGCAATATGGACCGACTGGGGTGCTTAAACAGGTTTTACAGAGCTCTAACCTCGCATTTCCTCAAAATGTCCATGCGCTGATATTTTCTATACGTTATGACGAATAAGAAGCAAATAAATTATTGTTGCCTGAAAAAATCTCACAAATTGCTGATTATTGATGTCCTTTATCTATGAAACAAGTGAAACATAACACTTCACTCATCAGTACAAATAGGTATTTCCTATCTAAACCATGCTGCACAGTTTGCTATTTTAAGACTAAGAAAACCATGTGACCCTTAACTTTATAAAATCGGGAAATCCACTCTGACGCTGATGTCTATTTTTAGCAGAAATCCCAATCATGCTTATTTATAGCTTTAGAAAGAATGGGCATGTTGAGTGATTTAGTTCAGGATTTCTATGGTCTTATAATTTAGACAATGTTCAAATTGATTTTTTGTTAGACTTAGGTTTGACTTTTTGCAGAAATTATACCCCAATTTCCTCCAATCCAGGTTTATGTGTATATGATGAAGAGGAACTGTCGGATAGCACCTTTAAATTGCTTAGGATTTTACAGCTGCTGCTGCTGCTGCTGATGATGATGATGATTTGACAATACAAACTTATGTATGTAAAATTGGATTTGTATGGTAAAATCTATTTTAATTATAAATACTGACCTGCTATAAAATATGCATTCGGTTCTTTATAACTTACTAGCAATTGTAAAAAAGAACTGTTGTTCTTCGTCATAGGGCTGCATAGTTTACTGTACTTTGTGCATGCGCTGGCCTTTGCTAACATCGTTATTTTATTGCTCGCTTAGAATGGACGCCACCTTCTCGCTCACTGATGTTTACTACAGCTTTGACTGGTTCCAACTTGACTTATAAGCTAAGTCCACACGCAAAATTAATGGTGAACAACGTAACGATGCTGCGAAGGTTATCATTTAAATTACCAACAATTCTACATGTGCTGCTAAAGATAATAATTTGATGTAATGAAGGGATGTTTTTAGTGATGTTGTTAATGGTGTTGCTGGTATACTTATATTTCTAATGTTACCTGTGAAAGGAAAAAAGATTAATTTACTTTTTCAGCTGTTTCTCTTCCTCTTGATGATGGTGTATATTACTGTTAGAAAGTAAGGTGATGACATTATTATTGATTGTGAAGTTGGTAATGATGATGATGATGATGATGATGAAAACAGAAGATGTTGATAATGTAGGTAATGACGAAATTATGTCCAAGTAACTTTAAATAAAAAATTAATTTATCTACAATAAAGATTCGTTTCTTTTTTCAACAACCATGGTAAAATTAACATATACCTGATCTTTATATTTGTTGATGAATTACTAGAATATATAGTTCTATCCTCAGTGAATTGAAAGGTGGGTTTATAACTTCTGCTCCACCATTTTGAGTACAAATAAGGGCCAATATTCTATTTTATTCAATAAATCCACAGATTAAATGTCATTATTATATCTGTTTTTTACTTGATATATAATTATTAGCAGTTATGAAAAGACATTCTGATGAAGTTCTCTCCCTTTTTTCTCCTTTTTTTTCCCTAACAAATAATAATTGCTCCCTTCGTCATTATTCCTGTCAATGATTTCTCTCTGATCATGCAATACATTCCTTTGTTCTCCTCCAGCCGCCACAGTGAGTATAAAGTTCTACTGTCAGAAGAACAGTAGATCTGATGTCCTTATCCCTTTCTATGCTAAATTTAATCATAAGCAATAAAATCCATGTTATTTCCTTACAACTTCATGCAAAGATGACAAAAATCACATCAACAGACTCAACAATAGTGCAGATCTGACCAGACAGCTCCCCATAGAAGCTGGCTGATCAGAATCTACATTTACTGTTTACACTTGATCGGTTTATGTTTAGCAGGCTAAGAGTTGAGATCAAATTTGATTTCTGTGAATGCCCCCTTTTTTTACTGAGAAACATAACTATCACTGCTTAAGGGAAAGCAAGGAAGATAATCATTGCTAATTAAGACTGAATTAAGACCTTATTTTGTGATAATAAAAAAATGAAGTAACATAACAGTGAGTTAAGTGTAAAAATTTATAAAGATATTAGAAGGAACAACATTCATAAGCAATTATCAACCATCAGCACTGGGTTAATGTTTTTCTTTGCACATCAACAAGAAGAAAAGGTCTTGTAAGAAAACATGAAATGGCTCATATCTCTAATTACAAGAAAAATGGAGGAATAATAATTACTGTTTGTATATATGAATAATTGGCCTAGACAAAAATCAATGGTCCATTTGTTTCAGATTCAATTACCATGGAAATGTGATTTTCTCAAACTACTTTCCGACCTAATTGATGCATTTGTTTTGTTTTACTGTACGATGTTAAGTATAGGAGAGAAATCACAGAGCAATATTTGAAGGGGGAAAAAAAAAGTCAATTAAAGGGACAGTCTGAACAAATGGATGTGAATATGTTTTGATGAAATAAGCAAATGATAATGTTTTCATTTAGTATGAACATTAATTAAATGTGATGATGTTTATACTTCAACCTCACAATCTGCAGCAAATCATTAGCTGTTGTATGAGTGTATGAACATAGGGTTGACATAACTTTTTTTTTTTTTTTAAATACATTGCAGCAACCATTTATGATCATTATAGCAATGTCCAGCTTTCTGGTGAAGGAAGACCCCTGACATATGTCCTGATAGAACCACCAACACACCGCATGTCAGCTGGAAGACCTCACATCATGTTCTTCGCTCCGAACGGGACTCGAACCCACGCTGTGAGAGGCTAAGCAATCAGAGGAGTTACAGAATTTTCTATGTGCGCCAATTTACTATCTGTAAATAATTAGTCCTTGACTACATTTTTTCAGATCCACTTCTTAAAACTTATAAATAGGAATAATAAGGATTTCTTACGAAATATGCGAAAAAGATAATTATCTAAAGGGATCCTAACAAAGATAACTTGTATTTATTTATTTTTTCTTAAATCAAATGTTTTTTTTGTTTTGTTTTTTCATAACTCTGTCTTCAGGTTATATTTATGTAAAAATTATTTCCAATATTTTAGATCATGAGATAAAATGAATGTTACAGACTTCACAATTTTCTGTCTGTCTACATATAATCACAAATCTAGTTGTGCGTGTTTTTAATTACATTTAATCACAGGCAATCTAGACTACTTCACAAAGAGACAAATGGTTGATTTGACGAAATAAGTGCTTCAAGATCCATGAAAAACTGTATAATTACATTATTATACTATAGCCTACCTTCTAATGTACAAATTAGTTTAAAATTATTTTTGAAAGTTGATTGGGAAATTTGTTCTGTCAACTTAAATATTATTTTTCTCTCATGAAAATTTCCTAGGTCCTAGAGCTTTCCCAGATTAGCCAGTACAGCTGGTCCGAAGAAAGACAGGACCCCACTTGTAGAGAAAGTATGCAAGATAGTGAGAGAAGAGAGAGAGAGAGAGAGAGAAAGAGAGAGAGAGAGGAGAGAGAGAGTGGGATAAAAAGAAAGAGAGAGGGAGTGGGAGAGAGAGAGAGATGGAAAGAGAAATAGAGATTGAGAGAGAGATGAAGAGAGAGAGAGACAGAGTGACAAAGAGAGTTAGAAGGAGATAGGCCCTGCCCAACTTACAGAATCAGCTCTCAGTTGAGATTTAACTCAAGCTGAAATTTTGTCTGTTTATCGTTTACTCCTGTAATATCTCTAACTCTTCAATGTTATATAGCAATACCTTAACCTTGCCAGATTTATGGAGTATAACAAACTGGAATTGTAACAGTATATGTCAGTAAGAATATTTCCTTGAGGATAAAATTGAGCTTGAGTAAGATCTCAACTAAGAAATGTTTCTGCAAGTTGGGGCTGCTCACAATAAGTTGTGTGAGCTTGATATAGCTTAAAATCCCTAATCTCAATGAGCCTGATATAGCTTAAAATCCCTAATCTCAATGAGCCTGATATAGCTTAAAATCTCTAATCTCAATAAGCCTGATATAGCTTAAAATCCCTAATCTCAATGAGCCTGATATAGCTTAAAATCCCTAATCTCAATGAGCCTGATATAGCTTAAAATCCCTTATCTCAATGAGCCTGATATAGCTTAAAATCCCTAATCTCAATGAGCCTGATATAGCTTAAAATCCCTAATCTCAATGAGCCTGATATAGCTTAAAATCCTAATCTCAATGAGCCTGATATAGCTTAAAATCCCTAATCTCAATGAGCCTGATATAGCTTAAAATCCCTAATCTCAATTCAGATACAATCAAGGGCCATGTTATTAGAGCTGTTAGAATGACGTTTATAAACCAGTAAGATATTTCAACATACCAACTATCCACATATTAAAAAAAGGAAAGTTTTTCTCACCTCAATCTCAAGTATAATATGTGTGAGTTAGTACTTAATAAGTTTTTAACAGTGTCATCATTATGAAAGGAAGTTTTTTGACATCTTTAAACTGTTATTGGTAGAGAATGTCACCAAACAGAAAAAAAAAATCCCCCAAATGCCAGTAGAACCACCAACAGATTGCAGGCCTAGATCTATATAAGTTTTCTCAAGCCATAATCTATAGCACCCATCTATTGTATTCCAAGATCTGGAGTAACGTCTGATTGTCCTGGCTTCATACTTATTGGTTTTTCTCTCGCACATACATAACTCCCGCCTAGCACTCAGTTTCCTATAAGCATTATATCCCTTATCATACTACAGTGATTAACAACCAATACTCATTTTTTGAGTGGAAGACTTACAAATACATGTAAATATGCTCAGATTAATTAACTCTAAGCAGCAAATAGTGTAGACCATGATCGAACATCTGCCATGGCTGAGCAAGATCTACAATATTCGCCTAAAAGTTATTGGTATGCACTAAGCAGACTAAGAGCTAAAGAGTATATAATAAGCAAGAGATGCCAGACCTATCAATAACATTTTTATATGAAGGGGAAATAACCATGGAAAAAGTGAATTATCTCCCTTGGTAGGGAAAAAAAAAAAAAAGCATCACTCTTGATTTTCGCTTCTTATTCATTTTAAAGTCTTATTTGGGATGACTTTCTATTATTTCATTGAAGATTAACAACCAGGTTTACTTTGTGAGATAAAACTTATTCAGTCTAAGATTTGTTTAAGACACTGTTAAAAAGATACAATACCTATACATTCTCCTGAAAAGAACATAAAAATACACCAAACATCAATCTGACATACCTGTTTAGTAGGAATAGAAATCCATAAAAGATAAATCCACTTTTGAAAGCTAAAACTTTAGACATGTCAAATACAAAGAAGAACACTTGTTGACACAAAAATCTGTAATTGCTACTCCAACCTACTCGAATACAATTACCCCTTGTAGCAACTTAAAAATAATCAACCTCCCATACGTTCATGTGATCTGTTTTCTTTTCATCAGTTCATCCACGCTGCATCAATTTTAGTGAATTTAAAGAAAAAAAAAATCTCACTACATTGTGACAAGTCTTTGCCGAGTACATTTTTCCATTTGAATGAAGATCCTTATTTCAAACAAGTCTCTCGTTTTCGTTGGAATTTGAAGTAACAAGTCACTGGAGCGTGCAGGCACCCTCTCCTATACCTTAATTATGTTTTATTTATACCATTTTAATGAAAGAACCAATCACCACATGTGTTTTGATGGAGGGTCGACGATATTCAGCCTTTGAATACAACCCATGCATCTTCTCATTGAAAACGAATCGTAGCGGACACAGAGAAAAAAATCACTTTTATAATACCATCCCATTTATGAGATGTTAACTACTTGGGTTAAAAAATCACTGTTACCCTTTCTAATGTCAATGAGTATAATTTCTTAAGTGTTGTCTATATTTCAGACATGTAGGATTTCATTTTTTCTTCATGAAGAAAAAGCTTGAAAACAAAGTAAGTTGTGTACTTAATCTACATGTAAATAATATTAAAACATGACAGTACCTAAAAATCTTGTAATTTTCAGTTTTCCTGAATTCTCATACAAATTTGCCAGTGTCTCTTAAATGTAACAAAATAGATCAATTTCTAAACATATAAAACAAAACTTGCACAGGTCTAGGTGAAGTGTACAGCAATTAATAAATCATTATATCATACAGATACATGTACATGTATTTATTTGTACACTTTGTGGCATATACAAGAAAGATTAGCTACCACTTTTTTTAATTTCTTATTTAAAATTTACAACAAGATAGTAATGAACAATACGAGTATTTTTTATTTTATTTGTTTCAATGAACTAACACAAAAAATATGGTCTATTGGCAACAGTTAGCTATATATTGGCGAAGGAAGATGTATGGAGAAAGATGTACTGAGGAAGATGTACGGAGGAAGATGTACGGAGGAAGATGTACAAAGGAAGATGTACGGAGGAAGATGTACAAAGGAAGATGTACAAAGGAAGATGTACGGAGGAAGATGTACGGAGGAAGATGTACGGAGGAAGATGTACGGAGGAAGATGTACGGAGGAAGATGTACGGAGGAAGATGTACTGAGGAAGATGTACGGAGGAAGATGTACGGAGGAAGATGTACGGAGGAAGATGTACGGAGGAAGATGTACGGAGGAAGATGTACGGAGGAAGATGTACGGAGGAAGATGTACTGAGGAAGATGTACGGAGGAAGATGTACAGAGGAAGATGTACTGAGGAAGATGTAGGAAGGAAGATGTACGGAGGAAGATGTACGGAGGAAGATGTACGGAGGAAGATGTACGGAGGAAGATGTACGAAGGAAGATGTATGGAGGAAGATGTACGGAGGAAGATGTACTGAGGAAGATGTACGGAGGAAGATGTACGGAGGAAGATGTACGGAGGAAGATGTACGGAGGAAGATGTACGGAGGAAGATGTACTGAGGAAGATGTACGGAGGAAGATGTACGGAGGAAGATGTATGGAGGAAGATGTACGGAGGAAGATGTAGGAAGGAAGATGTACGGAGGAAGATGTACGGAGGAAGATGTACGGAGGAAGATGTACGGAGGAAGATGTATGGAGGAAGATGTACGAAGGAAGATATACGGAGGAAGATGTACTGAGGAAGATGTATGGAGGAAGATGTACGGAGGAAGATGTACGGAGGAAGATGTACGAAGGAAGATGTACAGAGGAAGATGAACGAAGGAAGATGTATGGAGGAAGATTACGGAGGAAGATGTACGGAGGAAGATGTACGAAGGAAGATGTACGGAGGAAGATGTATGACAGGGTAAAACAACAGGCACCATTCAGGTCAGACTGCAGATCTCCTCAAATAAAACTTCTCAACCTGATTGGGTCTGAAGACTTCAAGGTTAGAGGCTGAGGACTGCCTATAAATGCTTGGCCATGTGCGCCCTTTGACACTAGTTTTTGAAGATGACAGAACAACTCAACCATACGGTCAATTGGTAAGACTTATTGTTAAAACTGTTAAGCTGAAAGTGAACAGGCTTAGGCCAAAAAGTGTAGATCCAGATCAGCCATCTCTGAATAGGAGCTGTACGACCAGGATCTGAACTCCCTGCCATTTGGTGTATTTATGTATGTCTTAAAATGTCTTTTAGCAGCCCAGTCGGGCCATTTGCCGACTGACCATTCCAAGGTAGTGACTTTTGGGTTTGCTCTATTTTGCATTATGTCTTGTCACAGTTTTATTGTAACTTATACAACTGACTGTCATGTGAATACAGTTGTCCTGTGTCTTTACAAATTTAAATTCATGTTGAAGTACTCATCAGACGTTGTCATATATTCTTATTAGTGCCTTTGAAGGAAGGTGCAAGCAAATTACTTACAATTTACACTGGATTAACCAAATTCAGCATAATAAAGGTTAGCACATTGAGTGTTAGGGTCTGTAAGTGGTGCTATGGCTGCTGATGTGCTAGACCCCCTCCACCCCCTCCATCGTCCATGTCCATCATGTCGTCTGCCCACCATTACATCCTAGCAACCTCCGAGACAGCATAGCAACACTCTGCTGCAGTTTAATTAACTTTGATCGATCAGCCTTAATTAAGCGCAGGTCTTTGAAATGAAGCAATTAACAGGCCTCTGGACTAATTTCCTTCCTTCTTTTCATTTAAACCCCATGAAACCATCCAATTATGTGAAACAGTTCGCAAGTTCAGCCGATACTTGTTTGTTACACTGAGATCTCCCTGTTACTCAATTCTGCTCATTGCAGACTGTGAAAATCAAACAACGTTAGTTTAATTACCTCCATAGAAACAAACGACAGTTAATTCTACAGGACATCCATGTTCTAGCATTGTTGGGTGTTTTCTTTCTCTTCTCTGTTGCCTCGTGCAAGAATTTTAAAACATTCATCTTCATCACAGAAGAATTAAAAAAGAAATGATAAAGAAAGAAATTTTTTAAATCTACAGAGCATAGCCAATAGAAAGTGTTTTCTCATTCTAATTGCTTTATTTCTGTTTCAAACCCTGCTGGTACATACTTTACAATAAGTTTTGAAAGTTATCATAGAAACTTTGTTTTATTACATTCTTTCAATCTCTTCAGACTTATTGTATTATATTATTGCCTTCAATTTATTTCAACACACAATTGAAAATCTTTATGTCTGATATATATATTATAAGTCTACATGTATATTTAGTTTTTTATTCATTAAAAAAGCAGTCATTGCAGTATAAATTAGTAGTTACTGACTATTTTTCTTATGTCTTAATCTTCATCAAATCAGTTGGACTTTATTTTTTATCAAGATTTATCTATTTGATTCTACCTCCTATTTAAATGCATGTACAATAACTGACAAATCAATGCAGTTGAGCCTTCTAACATTTCTAATTATAAATTCTCTCCGATAACTTTGTAGCCTTACTTTGATGTGACAATTTACCTAATTAGCTCGGCTTGCCAATTAAGTCTATCATTAATTGGCTCCGCTGATTAGGTTACCAGAACTTCTATCATATCCACTTCATTACACAAGGTCAATCAATAAGAGTCTATAGATAGAAAAAATTACAAAGTTACCTCCCTTGTAACAATCTCCCATTAGGCTATATGATGTAAAGATAAGCTGATCGTCACCAAATGAAACACTTCTAAGGCCCCAACCTCATGTGTTCAGGTTGCAGTCGAATTGAAAATTCTTACTGAGGTTTTCAAGCTAATTCACCACAGTGGTTCTACCCAGACAACTGTCTTATTTCTTCCTCACAAACAATAATTGTTGATACATGTGAACACTTTGCCTTTCTTGTGATACCCTGGTCAACCATCATCAACAAACACTTCCATTTTCTTTTTTTTAAATAAAAGACTTATATAAGTATATAAATGGATTTTAATCTTATTTATGCAAAAGTAAGAAATTTCACTGTTTGTATTTGCAATATCTACAAAAAGACAGGGTATAAAGTCCAAGAATTCCAATTAAAAGGACCTACTTACTGTTTGGAATACCTTGGACATTAACTAACAAGGGAGACAATTTCCCTTTCACCAATGTTCCCCATTACACGCGTCTTTGAATGTAGAAAGTAATATGACATCCAGCAATTAGCAAATATTGCATGATCAGGGCTCCATGCACCTGAATTTCATAACAATAAAAGCCTTCCTTGACACCTGCATTTAATTAAAATTGTGTAAGAAAGTGAAACAAACAGTGTATGATGAATCAAACGGGCAGATTAGATCAAAATGACAGAACATAGACAAATCAATGATTTATTACCTAATTTTCAATTAGTTTTAAGCCATGTTAGCATCATTTTCTACATAAAGCATGTCAATGATATCTTAAAAGTTAGAAATTTATTGTCCTTCTAATGCCAATTTGCTTTATGTAACATAGACGTTAATACAATATCTTATCTGAATCGCTTTGATATTTATTCGTTTTTAATACAAACATGCAATTTAATTGAAGCAGAGTTAATTTGAAACATTTAATTATTAATAAAACTTGAAACTGTTGCCTTATCAATCCAAGGTATGTTGCCATATTAAACTAGAAAGACATTTATTTAATCTCTTAAAAAACAAAATATATTTTTATCACCTCATTTCGCAGGTGTCAGTTTGTGTGTCTAGCTAATTTATTGCACACAAGACTCTGATAAAATCACTATCTGTCTAATTTTGGAGACAATTTGTCTTAATTTATAGCATTTAACAATCTGTATTTGCAAGATCTTATTTCTCTCTAATTATTATATCATAAAGCAAATGTGTCAAATTGAAATTTATATTTTTTTTATTTGAGTTATTTTCAACACCTGAGACACCAACCATAAAGTAGCTCATATTACATAACCTTTTTACCTGAGCCATATCTACCTTAAGACAATAAAAGATAATGAAATACTAATATAAGGCAAAATAAAAAGTATTAAATAACAAAAATCTCATTAAGTTGAACATGAACTGTCTGCTTCTTCCAACACTTATAACTTAACAGGAGAGATATTAAATACAAATTGCATATATAAATGTTGAAGTTAGTGAGAAGTTGATGAGATATTTTAAAATAAACCTTGCATATTCACAGTCTGAGGGTGGAAAACAGACAAACATCCAAGACTTTTAATATGAACTGTTACATGTGGATAATCTATGAGAATAAGTCCTTACGCTCTATCTTGTTTTGGTAACACGTCAGGCTAAACAAAGATTTAATTTGGTTTAGTATAACTTAATTTGTATCACATGAAGGTGTAAATAGTAATATATCAAACAATACCTTTCTGTCCTCGCCTGACTGCCTCTAATTGGGGACAAATCTGCGAAGAATCTTAATTATTTCTCATAGATTTTCAAGTTTCATTCATGCAGTCACTTAATCTAAGGAAGTTATTTAAAGCTAAGGATATTTTCTAAATAAAAGTCAGAAATAAAATAAAAGAAGGTTTCCATGTAATGTCAAAGACACTGATTAGACAGTTTAAAGTAGCCATCTTTGAAGGCAGAAGCTACTGCAGGTCGAAATTGGGAAATATGTGCTGTATTAAACTCACCCCTTTGTTTTTATTTATCAATCTGTTTTACTGATTTTTATGTCATATTTAACAGCATTTATGAAGTACTTTAAATATTAAAACTTAAGTTTGATAGTTTTAAAGGTTAAAAAATTACAACTCAAAAAGATACACTGTTCATTTTGTTAAAGGATGAGCCAATCATTTTATTTATTTCTGTGTATTAATTCTTTGTGCAATAATCAATTTTAAAAATATTGTATTCTAAAAATATGAACTTTAAGAGCTTTCTAATGTTGCATAGTTTTTAATTTTTGTACCATGAAAATAAATTGCAAGACAATAAAATTTACGCTTCTATACAATTCATCTGAAAATCTCTTGAAGTTGCCACCAAAGATGGCTGCCAAGATAAGGGATCTTCACTGATGTGGGAACAATCTATAGTGTCATTGGTATGACCCTTGAAGGAGATACATATAAGTGCTGCTTTCACTGTGATATCAGGTCACTGGATTCATTCATGACTGAGTCAAAAACACATCATAGAACATTATTCATATATTGGAACATGGATTTTAAAACATAAAATTTACCCTATAAATGACCTAAATCAAAAACAAAGAAAGACTTGTTTTCATAAACAAACATTTATGTAATTCTTTTTAATACAAAATGTATATTTATGAATTTATAAAGATTTAAGTTACTCTTTTGAATAGAAAATTAACAATTATGCATTTATCTTTATCAACTATTTGATACAAAATTTACCACTAAAAATTATTCTCTTAATTACATATTCTTGCTTCTTGACCACAAAGACCATCTTCCTGTTGTTGTTACATGTACACCACAATTTCCATGCTACTTAAACGTGTTCCCTCTTCTTTCTCCAGATCAATCAGTGTTCTATGTGACAGACAACATTCTGAAGTACACCAAATCATAGTAACGAACCCTACAGCCAGACATTAAAATCACGCTATAAACAAAATTCACACAGAAAATTGAAACCCCTAGATTCACCCTAACACCTGAATTCCGAATACCTTTCGCCCTCCAATTATCAAACCAGGGCAAATGATCAGTAATGAAATGGAAGTTTATAGTAACTTGTGATTTTCGTTTTGTTTGTGAGGACGGCCCAAGTAACATCAGAAAATAATTACTAGGATCCTCCAAAAGGTAGGGGTCATCGTTACTGAATACGCTGAAATTTATCGGCAGAATAAAGCCACTGAAGCAGTGAAATGCAATTAATTCACTTGAGGGAGGATAAACAGATTAAATTTTTTTATGGATTTTCAAAGAATCTTTTAAGTTTAGATGGCCATCTCCACAGGATCTGGGATGAAGAAAGAGGCTTTGTGACAAAATGGTTGCCATAGAAACGTGTCTAAATGTCACCAAAAGTTAAATTGATAATGAAAAGTATATTTTAGAACAACAGAACATTGTTAGTTAAATTATTGCACTACTTTAATAATGTAATTTTTTATTTAGGTCTCCATTTCAAGCATCCTAGCATACCTCTGATGAATAAACGCATAAATCTATTACAACTTAATGCGAAATAGTATGGTAATTACATTTTACATAATAAACTCTCATTTTTAAAACAGAACAAAATATATCTTTCTCATAATGAATATACTTTTTTGTGTAGGGGTTGGTGAAGCAATATTATTCTATACTTGTTTTCTCATAAAAAGAAAGCAGGCCCTCAATATAATTTCCAATAGACATACATCGACGAGGCATATCCCAGAACATTAACCATGGAACTACTTTACAGACTTATATGCTTGACGTCTCTCACAGAACCATTTCGTTTCACACTCATATAGATTATACCACGCTTTTACAGAAACAATAAATCAATGTTTATGCGTAAATATATACAAATGTCCATACTGCCATGCTTGAATGCACTAATTTACAGACAAAGGATTTTGGCACGATTCTCCCCAATCGCTCTAAGTGATATTAATTAATCTTCTGAAATATTCTGTCGGATTTTCTGGAGAATTATCCATGAACTCGTTTTTCTTTGTCTTTATCCTGCAGCATTTATTGGGACACACCAATCTGGTCATGTCTTTTATAGATTTGGCAGTTACTCCACTAAAGTGCTGGCTGTTTACTTACAGCATGTATCTAAGAAGAAATTCGCCTGCAGTAAATTGAGATGGATTTCATTTCCATGCAAACAACAATTGGCCATACAGGAATTAAGTTAAAATGTCCATTAAAGTAGATGATAAAAATTTATGTTAAGTCATAGGGGCAGTATATTTCTTTTAGAGACTTTTTATATGTTTGTAACCTGTCATTTTCTTACTGTTTTTTTTTAATCCTTGTTGCTTTATTGTTGTTTGCACAGTTAGTAAGTATTAATTATAAATTCCATTTTCCTGTTATTGTTAAAGTCTTTTTTATGTTGTTAGAGATGTCATATGTTAATGTCAAGGCATTATTTTCTGAATATGGGGCGACTTCATCATTTATAAGACTTAACTAAATATAAAAAACTTGTTTGTATACCTTGTTATTTGATACAGACTCAAGTTTTTAATTTTTAACATGACACACAAAAAGCTGTTTAAATTGTGTTTTTATACTAGATAATGAAAACAAGTTCTTTTAACTTATGTTTATCACTTCCTGGGTACAACCAGTACTCAGTGAGTAATTACTGAGTTCAATGTGCATTATATTGTCTTTCCAAAGGGCTAAATTGTTATGGTTAATAAGGGGTTTCAACCCTGGTACCCTTGGATCCTTATCTAGATTTTATAATAAAAAAACTTCAAAACTATCAAGACATTGTAACACAATACACATAACTATGTAGAAGATGTCTGAGAAGCATTTTATGTCCCAAGATGCCAGCCCTCACTGGCTGACAGACAGTGAGGAAAGCAGAGACAGGTAGAAGAGACATGGAGAATGATCAACTGCACATGGCACCATAAACTAGTGAGGCAAGGCTGAAACATTGTCTGTCATTTGTCAGTCATCAGACGGATGCGACAACACCAACATTAAGTCTACAACCAGCAGAGCCTTCACACATTGCGACAACAGACATTTATATCTGCAGAAGGGTACTTTTATAAGAACAATTTAATTTAGTTTGTTTGTTTGTTGGATTTATCGTCCCACCAGCAGTATTTTAGTTATCTGGAGATGGTGTCCACTTGAAGCAGATTTAGTGCTGCCTTCACTGTGTATAGCATGCCGTGAACACCTGGCATGATACCACACCCAGTCACATTATCCTGACATCGGGCCAACCAGTCTTAGAACTACCCCTATACTTGCTTGAGTGTTAGCAAGGGAGCTATACCACTACCATTTTTAACCACTTTGGTATGTTGTGGCCCAGGACCGAACCTGTGGCCTCTTGTACATTGAGCCGATGCTCTACCGATTGCGCCAAAGAGCCTTCAATGGCAGATGAACCAATTAAAACGTCTGGTTATTTTTAATCTTCGTGTATGTGCCACTTGTATACCATAACAAAAGTCCTGCCAATACTAGAGCCCGTCATGTAGTTGTAAAGGCATTGAACTCCGGATCTAAGGGTCTTTGGTTCGAACCCCAGACGTATTACGCACTAGCAGCTTTGGGAAAGACCTTACAATCCAGGTATTTACAACCGGTCTTTTATTGAATTTAGTAATACTCACAGCAGGCAGAGGTCTATTTAAAGTGTAATTGCTGTTGTTCTTTAATTATGATCAATAAAAATACTCTGACCACTGGCGGAGGACATCTGACAAAAGTCTGAGTAGAACCAATGGCACACTGCACTGTGACATGGTGGCAAGCGGAGAAGTTACAACCCTTACTGCTTAACTTCATGTAGTTTTTGGCTGGTGCCATTTATGACACCAACCAGAGTTATGAGAAATATGAATTTTGGAAGAATAAAGGATTGACCCCACATGACCTTGACTACAAGCGGTCAGCCATCGTGCATAGGAAGAAGTAGCATGTGTACAGAAACAAATATGAAATAGACATCGTCAAATGTGTTCAAGCAAGCTTTAAATGTCGACATTAATTTCGTTAACTAGAAATTCAAGTGATTATAATTGTGCAGCGCCGATATACATCAAATGCAGATTAATGAATGAACATCACTCAGCGACTTGAGGAACAAATGGGGAGCAAACATTTATTGGAACAAGTGTTCCACCGACCATGCATATGTAGTAGGACATTTGCAATATCCTGCGCAAAGCAAACTGTTTTAAATAGGTACCCTTGTTGGGTACCTATACATCTATTTATCAAAAATCAAAATGAGCAGCAAAAAGCTAATAAAAAAAATTCTCTGACATTATATCTTTAGACAATATACTTACTCATAGCAGCTGCTAAAGTGCAACTAGTAAACCAGTCAGCCAAAAACACTGAACTTGGGTAGTAATCCAGTAGAAAAGAAAAATATGACGAAACAATGCCTTGGAATGAAGGCAATAATAAAAATTCCAATCACACACATTAAATAGTTCCGACTAATTTGTCACCGAGGTGTTCTTCCATAGACACACTAGAAAACACAGAATTTCCATCTGATCAAAATGGAATTCTGTCATCAAACAGAGTAGAAAAAATGAAGAAAAAAAATAAATTGATCACTTATCGTTAAGACCAGCTTAAAGAGGGGTTGGAGTATAAAATCCAATTATTACATTTCTAAACAGCATCCCCTGTCAAGCTTAATGGACAATCACAGCCATTGTTCGACAACGAAAAATTCTGAAGTGTAACTGGCTCTCCAAAGCCAGCCATTAATTAGGAGGCCTGAGTCAGATAGTTCTAAACTAATTAATCCACTGGACCAATTATAATTAGACAAAAGAACTGGCAGTCAGTGAATGGTTACAGAGGGATGGAGAAATGTGGTAGCGGCAACCTAGAGAAACAAGGGGGATTAAGTTATGTATTGGATAGAGAGAGAGATAGCCTGGAAGGGAGAAAGTGATATAGAAATATGGATAGAGACAGAGATGTAGACAAAACAAGAGAATGAGGTTAAGGTGACTGCGAGACTGAGGTCAGGGGGTGGGGCAAAAGTTTTATCTTCCAGAGTGATACATACAGTGGGGGTGAATGAAGGATTGACAGTAAGGGGTAAAGTTAGAGAAATTGAGAAACAATAATGTGAGAGATAGAGAGAAAGTAGACTATGGTAGAGGCTTAAATTATAAAAAAGGGGCTAAACAATGACCAAAATTAGAAATGAGTAAGAGAAAGAGATAGAGAAAGAGCTAGAAATATGAAGAATATATGCACAAGTGTGAGGCAGACATACAATATAAAAGGCAAGACAAAAACAAAAACATGGCTTTACAAATATTTGGGATAAAAAGAGTGTGAGATAGATAGTGAGAAGCTTCTAAAAGGTCTTAGATAGACAGAGTGTTTGATGGAAATTTGAAGAAGATCAAGAGAGTAAAGAGAGTAAATACAGAGTTGTGAAAAAAAAAGAATGAACTGGGGTCAAATATCTCTTGGATAAAAGCGGATGCAGATAAACCATAAAAGAAAATAGTCATGTGAATAGAAAGCGCAAATGACAGAGAAAGAAAATGTTGATAAAAACATCACAGATCAAACAAGATCAGCTGATCTTGAAATTATGTGTCAGATGTCCTGAATGTCCCTGATGAACATGTATTGATTGGACTTTTATTCGTCCCATTAGCCAGGATTTACAAACAGAAGAACAAGGCATGCATGTCTAAAGCTTGACTTAACGTCCTAAATAAGGATTGTGGAAAATGAAAAACAATGAAAAAGTCATCTGACAAATGTGAGAAATATAATATTGGCTTTGGGATTAATGTTTTATTTAAATATAATCCTATGATAAACAGACATAATTAAAATAAAAATATAAATTATTTGCTTGTTTGTTGGTTGGGTTTATTGTCCCACCAACAGTATTTTAGTTATCTGGAGATGGTGTCTACTTGAAGCAGATATAGTGCTGCCTTCACTGAGTATAGCATGTCATGGACACCTGGCATGATACCACACCCAACACTACCATTTTTTACGACTTTGGTATGTCACGGCCCAGAATCGAATCCGGGGCCTCCCATACCTGGAGACGATGCTCTACCGACTGGTCAGGTCTGCTGGGAGTTGTGGGAGCAGGATCTAACTATTTGATGTTTTGTCTCCATCAATACATGTTGTTGCCGAATGCTATTTTTTGCAGAAATCACAGTCATGCTTATGTATAGTTTTAGAAAGAATGGTCATGGTGTGTGATTTAGTTCACAATTTTCTACATGTTCATTTTTTGTTAGACTTAGGTTTGACTTTTTACAGAAATTATTCTCCAATTCCCCCAGGTTTACGTGCGTATTTGATGAAAATGGACTGTAGGATACCACCTTTAAGTTTGACCTAAGCAAAATTAAATAGCAAAACACTTCGTTATGTACATTCTTCCTTTTTATATAATTGTTTAAAGAAATACATTTAAGGCATACACTAGGCGCTATGTTATTAACAACATAATTTCACTTACTGTGATAATAATACCACATTTTTTCGAGATTTTATTCAACAATCTTTTTCACAAATAAATGTGCATACAAAAGCAGACGTATTTGTTTTGCTGTCAAGTTAGAACGTGGGTCTCCACTTTCAACTTAATAAATGCCTCCATTATATGCCGATATATTCTACAACTTACATATAGTAAATTTGCATAGTCATAGGTTATTGGCAATAAGTGCAAGGGCCAATGATTTATACATGTAATTAAATATAATTAAAGCTATGTTAAAGTCAATTAAAGAGGTTGTTTATGGCTTTACTTATAATTGCCATTCCTACTTGTTCCCCGCGTTAATTGCTGTACAGCTCATACTGTCTGAGTATAGTTCTTCAAGTGATAGGGGCTATAAGTGCCCTGTTAATGAGTATGAAGTAAGAGGGGTGATGCTGAAGTGGAGAGTTAGAGAAAGATTAAGGGAGAAAGAGAAAGTATGAAAGACAGAATGAAGGCCTAAAATTTTCATCAAATGGAAAAAAATCTTTAATTTACAAATCTACATGTCTTCTTTATAAAATAATTAGTGGGGTGACATAGAAGTAGAGAGTGAGAGAAAGTTTGACAGAGAAAGAAAAAGTATGAAAGAAAGAGCAAGGGCTTATATTTTTATCACATGGAAAAACGTTAAATTTAATACCTACATGTCTTTTTTTATGAAATAATTGAGCTTCCAGGAAAAAATGTAGTTATCTGACAATTTGAATTTTTCTTTTCAACCAAAGGCAACCAAATAAATCTATGTTACCTGTAAAGATGCAATAAAATTGGTTTATTGGTGCCTTTTCATCTATGGAAACAGTCAAGCTTTTATACCCCACTCGACATTACAAAAATATATTTCCTATCCAAACCACACTGCATAGTTAGACTATTTCAAACTAAGAAAACCATGTGACCACTTACTTTTGCGATCACTTTACATGATCATCCGCGTAATCAGCTCAGACGTTGATATCTATTTTTATCTGAAATTCCCATCGTGCTGATTTATAGACTTGGAAATTAGGACATTTAAAGCGGTACATTTCAAGACTTGAACTGTCTAGCAATTCAGGTTATGTTCCAAATCATTTTTAGGAGTTTATGCATATTTTAAGCCTTAATTCCCCGAAACAAGGATAAGATATTGTTACACGTATTTCATATGGGCAAACTGTCAGACACCACTTTTAAATGGAGTCGAACATCATTTACATCATGCAGACTTACAAATATTGTGTGCATTTCATAATAAATCGTAAGATATTTTTTTTATTTATTACAAATATTGTGTGCATTTCATCATAAATCGTGAGATAATTTTTTTTATTTACATTAACATTTCGGAAATCGCTCTCAAAACAAAATCGCTCTTAAATCTTAAAAGAGCTCTTGATCGATTTGCTACCAATCGCACTGATGACAGTTTGTTAAAACACACGTATGAGTGATTTTATGACTGAAATTTAAGAATTTTTGTCAATCGATCCAAAGATTTATAATGAAACACACCCATAATATTAATTTGTACTTTATTTCTTCAATTCTGAAATTACACTTACATTGTCCATAAGTACAACTACCATCATAAAAATGTATATCTTAGGGAAAAAAAAGTAACTCCTTGGCTGACCAGTGCCAGTCTGTCTTAACTTTGTGACAAAAAAGTATAATTAACTGTCTGATGATTCAATAAAGAGAGGGGGTTATACTAGAAGTGGGAAGCGGATGAATAATTTAGAGACAAAAGGTGCTTAATTAACACTGTTAATTAGCCACAGAGGTTACTAATTACCTTTCTATTTTATGAGATGTTCGCAGGGCAGAAAGTTGTTGATACAAAGATGAACAATTATTCAGAGGCAGTTTGTAGTAGGGAACCTGAAATATATGACAACAGAGAAAATTGGTAAAAAGGATTAAATTTTTGGTTTTTCATATCGCACATATTTCTGGTCATGCATGTAACAAACAACCGTTATTGGTTGAAAAAGACCGCAAGCAATTATCTGTGTAGAACCACTAGCATACTAAAGGTCACACATGAAAGTTTGCACTCCAACTGGGAATCAAACACAGGTGGCAAGTTGCATAAAAAACTTAGTTAATGGTATAGTAGTACGTGTAAGAAAAGGTAACTTAAGATTTGAGATTTAAACTTTAAATTTAAAATTGTATGTATTGTTTTGTTATTTTATGTTAGTATAACATTACTTTTGTTGTATTACTTTATGTAAGTGTTCCCTTAATTTGTTTTGTTATTTCATGTAAGTATAACCTTACATTGTTTTGTTATTTTACGTAAGTATTACCTTACATTGTTTTGTTATTTTATGTAGGTATTACCTTACATTGTTTTGTTATTTCATGAAAGTATTACCTTACATTGTTTTGTTATTTCATGTAAGTATTACCTTACATTGTTTTGTTATTTTATGTAGGTATTACCTTACATTGTTTTGTTATTTTATGTATTACCTTACATTGTTGTTATTTAAAGTAAGTATTACCTTACATTGTTTGTTATTTCATGTAAGTATTACCTTACTTTGTTTTGTTATTTTACATAAGAAATTCCTTACATTGTTTTGTTATTTTATGTAAGATAACCTTAAAATGCTTTGTTATTTTACATATGTATTACCTTACAATGCTTTGTTACTTCATGTAAGTATTACCTTACATTGTTTTGTTACTTTATGTTTAGAAGGCATAATACAAAGTAAGTATTTATTAAAATAAATAATCAAAGTAAAAAACATTCAACATCAAATATTATAGACAATTATATAAAAAACAAACAAAATGCATCTTTGAAAAAAAATAGCATTATTAAGACCAAAGTTGAATTTTATTTTTTTACAAAAACATTTGTGAACTTTCTTTTCGATCATTTTCACTTAAGCAACAATTCTATCACTGATAATACTGTACAAGATGTTAAAAGTTAAATTCCATTTCATTATTTCACAATTTTCCTTGAATTTCTATCCTCTCCCCAGCACATTGAAGAGTTTTCTTAGAAAAGTATTTGAGAGATACAAAAGACGCAAAAACCACACGGCAAGAAACTGCACAACCAATTATTCGAGTATCTAACATAACTTGCGAGTGAAGACACAGAGAAAAAAAACCCTGACTGCACATCAAATTTGGGAAGTTGTGGGAGTTAAATCGCGGCAAATGAAAGACATTTGTTGGAGGTGTTGTGATACACAGAGAAGTGGAGAGACTGTGAACATAGAATCATGGATGAGAAATGTGGAACTTTATTTCCTGGTATTTTAAATGAAGATAATGAGCACTTGCGGCTTTCTGTGTATTTGTTTATTGGGTTTATCATCCGACTGACAGTATTTCAGTTATCTGGAGACGGTGTCCACTTGAAGCAGATCTAGTGCTGCCTTCACTGTGTATAGCATGCCATGAACACTTGGCGTATCCAACAGTTTGCCTATATCAAGGTTAAGTAACGATACATTACCACTACTTTGGGGACATCATTTCTGCATAAACTCATACTTTAGTATAGCTAAAGACAGGTTTGAACACAGACTACATTGTTAAAAACACACTAAAAATACAATTATTCCAAAAAGTGATTTCTGCAAAAAATATAGCAAAAAAATAGTGGATAACCCTATCTCTAGTACATATTTCATTTATCATATTGCTAAGCATTATTTAATAAAAAAATAAAGTTTTAACTAAAGTATGTGATTCTGCAGACAAATACCCCAAATGTGCATCAGATATTTTTTTACATTCATAGAAAAACTGCTGGATACCTCCTTTAAAGCAAGACTGTCATGCAACAATGGCTCACAGCCATCAATTATTAAAAGTAAAATACTACAATATAATTACCAGTTCAAAATCTGCTTAAAATTTAATGAATCGATAACAATTTGCACCAATACATTAGATTAGCAGCAAATGGAGCAGACCCTGATCATACAGCTCCCCCTAGTGTAGCCGAATATATTCGTGCTTTATCAAGCAACAAAATAAAGCAGCCTGGATACCCTTGCTGCTTAGTATGTTTGGTTTGTTTCTGAAATACATCGCAGCATTTTAATCATTACATATAGCAACATGGTTAAGGAAGACCCCAGACCAATACCTGGGTAGAACAGAACAATGCCTTGGTAGAACAGAACAATACCTTGGAAGAACAGAACAATGCCTTGGTAGAACAGAACAATACCTGGGTAGAACAGACCAATGCCAGGGTAGAACAGAACATACCTTGGTAGAACAGACCAATGCCTGGGTAGAACAGAACAATACCTTGGTAGAACAGACCAATGCCTTGGTAGAACAGAACAATACCTGGGTAAAACAGAACAATGGCTTGGTAGAACAGACCAATGCCTGGGTAGAACAGAACAATGGCTTGGTAGAACAGACCAATGCCTGGGTAGAACAGAACATACCTTGGTAGAACAGACCAATGCCTGGGTAGAACAGAACAATACCTTGGTAGAACAGACCAATGCCTTGGTAGAACAGAACAATACCTTGGTAGAACAGAACAATACCTGGGTAGAACAGACCGATACCTTGGTAGAACAGACCAATGCCTTGGTA
Organism: Sinonovacula constricta; assembly: GCA_007844125.1. Taxonomy (NCBI): domain Eukaryota; kingdom Metazoa; phylum Mollusca; class Bivalvia; order Cardiida; family Solecurtidae; genus Sinonovacula; species Sinonovacula constricta. The sequence continues at coordinate 48,456,031 of CM017565.1, forward strand.
GAACAGAACAATACCTTGGTAGAACAGACCAATGCCTTGGTAGAACAGACCAATGCCTTGGTAGAACAGACCAATGCCTTGGTAGAACAGAACAATACCTGGGTAGAACAGACCGATACCTGGGTAGAACAGAACAATACCTGGGTAGAACAGACCAATGCCTGGGTAGAACAGAATGATACCTGGGTAGAACAGACCAATGCCTGGGTAGAACAGACCGATACCTGGGTAGAACAGAACAATACCTGGGTAGAACAGACCAATGCCTGGGTAGAACAGACCAATGCCTTGGTAGAACAGAACAAGTTTAACATTTTTGTGCAAAAGTTATAAATAAATAAAGAACATGAGTGATAATGTGTATGTGCCACGAAAAACAATTAATAGAAACATACACTGTCACATGGAGATGATCGTTTTTCTTACAAATGTTTACCAATATTAGGATAGGTGCATTGGTTATTTTTTACTGGTGTTTTTACCCATATAATTGTAGCCATAGTTTGGGAAGGGCACAGAGGCATGTATACACCATGACAGGGTCCTGCGGACAATAAATCGTCTAGTTGGGGCGTACATGATTGCCAAATAATTTCATGTCAAACCTTTTGAAGGCAATTGTGTAATTGCCACATAATATAGATCTAATTATCTTTAATATGCATCCTCACACGCTTTTATTCCTATGTAATTGTGTAATTGTCAGCCAATTATACAACATTTTAAACTTTGAAAACAAAATCAAACTCACAGCCCTCAGTAGTTTATGAGGAAGCCTCATTAAAACTACACTTAGCTATGGGGTGACAAGAAAAAATATCTTATGATACAGAAGGCAAACAGGTGTTTAGCAAGAAGTAATCTTAAATAATATAAACAGTATAAAAGTTTATTGTCACACATTTCTTTTCCAAATATAAAGCCTTACCTACCACAACTATCACCATTATGTACGGAATTTTACAATAATTTTTAAAAATAAGACAAAAATGCAGAATTTTCCTTTATTGTCTACTTCAAACAATCTTTAATTGCAAGTATGAGGCGTACATACAACAACAATTAAAATGTTTACTGTCTTCGACGAGTGTAGACTGAAGGGAAAATCTTTAAAACTAATACAAACTCACATAGCCAAATATCCCTATCGCTCAACCTATAATAACATAATTTATACTTATAAATTGTTTAAAAGTTCCCAATGTATATTTATAATTTTGCATTGTCTATCAGGGCTTTTGCATCAGGGTTTAAGTACTGGAAATTGTAAATTGCCCTTAGAAAGGATTAAGTATATACTGAATATAAATATCAAAATGTCCAATGAATAGCAAGTTTAATTTCCTGTCAAAAGATGTATTTTACCTTTTTTGGATATATTTCTTTATATGACTGATAATATTATATACTGAAGGAAAAACGTGAAGCAAGTTCAGAGAGGATTGACTCCTAGGGAACTTTGTGACCCGCGGAGGATCGTCCGTTTTGCTGTGCACATACTGCACGGGATTTTCATGAATGTTACGTTTCATGCTTACATAACAGTGTAGTTTAAAAAAAAAGGGGGAAATCATGTTGTCAATGGATGGGCAGAATTGGTCAATACGGAAACATTTTTGTCACATTGATTTAAAGACGAAAACCAAAGTCGTAAAAAACTTGCTAAACTTTTTTCCTTCAGTATACTTTATGAAAGAAAGAGGATACTACAAATACATTCAGCTTGAACTCATACCAAAATGTCTGTGTCTTACAATCAGGTTTTTTATTTAAAAATAAAAAACCTGATACCTCGTAACAATAAATGATTTCATTATCAGAAGATTCTGTTAATTATATTTCTGTGTTTGACATTTAGACATAACTGTTAAGTCAATCTACTTGCAGTTTTTCAATAATTGGGAAGTCATCCATTGAAAGTGTAATTTGAGAAAATATTTCATAACATGTAGAGATTAATTATCAAATGATGACTATTTTAGTCTGAAATTGACTGCTTTGTTGGGGGTCAATCTTATCATGGTTGTTTGATTTTTGAAAAGTATATTATTTATATTGCATTCAAAAGGAAAGAAACTTTATCAAAACAATGAGTCATTTCAATATCGTATTGCAGTCTTCAACAAAACCCTGTGGACTGTGGCCAGAATTGACCAAAATCTCTGTCAGTCCACTAAATGTTATAAGTTAAATGGACCTATGGTCCACCAGAATTTTCAGACTATCATTTTCAAAATTGTAAATTATTATGAAAAAAAATAATAAACAAAACTAAACAATGTTTATCAGGCTTTTATTGAACCCAACCGCTCATAAAACCTCGGTTAGCTAACCAACCGGTTGTGTCAAAATGCCAAAATAAAACTGGTCCGGTAAAATTGGGTCCAGTCCAGTAGATATTTACAGCTTGTTGGACGGAAGGTCCAGTGTTACCTTTAGTGAACACTGATATTGTGTACATATTTTTCTGCTATGGACAACGTGCCAGTCATTGAAAATACATGTAGTTCAATATTTTACATTGCAATTATAAATCCCATGCTACATCCAATAAAATTGAGACGTTCATCTTAAAGTTATTTCTTATACTTATATCCTTGACATTATGTATAAGTGGTTGTTTAATTATTAAATTAGTCATATTCTACCAGGCAACGCTAAATAATATTTTAAAGCCATGAGTCACTTCTTTATCATATTAACACATTTTTGTGTCCACATGGTTCCTAATTTCTAAAGCAAAGTACATACATATGATTGTTGATAAATTATCTCCTATGAAAAAAAACCTTCCTTTCTTGGCCAGGGTACTTCGTTGGGGAGGCAAACATAAAAAAATATATAACAATAACAACGGAGAGGTAATCGAATAACCAGGCTCAGAAAATTGCTTTTATGTATATAACTTTTTGTATTTGTCCCCTAAGTACAAATTGATCAGGTTTACACAAATAGTGTAGATCTAGGCAGTTCCCATTTTACAAACTAACAATATGGTTTGGATTCCATCATTTCAGGGGATTGTCGGAAGTGCGTCCCTGTCATCATGCTTGTTAATATAATCTAGGGGCCCCTCTAAGGGTTTCCAGTGCTCTCCCTAATTACAAGCATATGGTTCCTGAGTGTCATAAATCAAGTTGATAACACAACATACAGGAATCTCCAACAAAACCTTGTGCCGACCTACATTATCAAACCTATCTTAGTCTCACAGTGGTATTGTTTTTGATTATGATAAAAAAAAGATGGAAGTTGAAAAAGTTGAACTACTGTATGTTTAAGATTATAAACATACACAAATGTGTTGTGTTTTTTATATTTTGACATGTATTGTTGTTATATTGTTTAATAACCTAATTATTTAATTTTTTTTACTTTTAATATTTGTTAACTTTTTGAAACCTAACATGAATTAAATTTTATGTATATAACAGCTACAATTAGCTGATAGAAAAAAAAAAAGCAAAATTAAAAGATCACCTATTGTTTTACAATTTACAACTAAAACTGCATATTTACATAACACTTTACTGCTAAATCGGACGACACACCAATCAGTAAAGGTCATGGTCATGTTCCAGTACAGACGGATGAACCATTCTTACTCTGTGTAGGTCAACAATTTACTACTACTAAAGTTTAAACCTACTTATTTAAAGTTGATTAAAAAACAAGTTCTTTCAACTTATAGTAATTCCTCTCTACTGCCCACTTCCTGGGTAGAATCAGTACTAAGGTACTAAGTACCTGGAGCAATGTGCAGTAAATAGTCTGGCTCAAAGACTGGCTCATGTGGTCATTTTCTGGGTTTCAAACCCAGAACCCTCCAATCCGGATTCTCAAGTCTTAACTTTACCTTTACTTACTTAATTACCAAAGGTATGAACTGTTTTCCATGTTATTTTAAATTACATGCGTTAAATCAATGTTGGGTGTATGTACACTGATGTATTTATGTATTTCTTAAAGAATTTCTTACTTGCATAAAAGTGGTTGAATTGCAAAAACAAACCAGGAAAGCTTTTACACATTACAACTAAGCCCTCATTTACACCATACATAACATACCAGAAACAATAAAAAAAGAACCAGGGAAAAAAAAAATAGCATAAATTTTAGAGAAAAATAATCTCACACGCAGAACCCTCCATATAACATTGCAAAAAATATAATTGCAGAGTGAGACAGATTTCAACTTTTTTGACAATCAAGCATTCTATGAGAAAAAGAGGGTCAAAACTAGGCTGGAAGCCCAGTGGTTCTGGGATGGGGAGAAAATGGCAGGCCCCCTTTTTGTTAATTAATCCCAAATGTTTCCTTTAAATTCTTCTAAATCTCTTCAAAACTAATGCCCTGCCACCCCCATCTCAACACCCCAAAACATCCTGATCTTTGCTAACAAGAATTAACTAGACCTTCCTGACCCAGTAAAGTACTTCTCTAATTAGGAAAATGCGCATGACCCCTGATGGAAGGGGCCTGGAGGTCAACCAGTGACCTCTAGTGGGCTTCTCCCACCAGTCTCATATATCACAGGGTTGGGCCCATCAGAAGCCACTGTGCCATCTTTGACTGTTACAATCACGCAAAATGCCACTAAAAGTTGTTCATGGTGGTATGTTTTTTAAAAATATTGCAGGGACCAGTTATGATCATTACAGCAACGACAAGTTATGATCATTATAGCAACGTCTAGATTTTTTGGATGGAGGAAGACCCCAAACAAATGCCTGGATAGAACAACCAGCACACCACTGGTCAGCTGGAAGACCTTCTCACTTTAAGTCTGTCGCCCCGAATGGGACTCGAACCTACATGGTGAGAGGACAAGCGATCAGAGGGGTTACCAGTCGGCGACTCTGCCACTACCCCACAGACGCCCCATGTTCATGGTGGCATCCAGCTTAGAATCACTGACTTAATACTTGTTACTCCTCAGCCTAAGGGTGTGGGTATAAGACCCGGTCGGGGCATCAATATTCAGCTGGGGAGAATCTGCCGGAGGTGCGGAGTTGGTTCTAGACAAATATTTATCTGGAGTCTTCCTCTGAAGCTGGACAATGCCATTATGACCGTTATTATGTCACTGTATTAAATTAACAAGCATCAACAAAATGCCACGTATTTAGAAACAAAACATGGTTTCCACATCAGTGAAGATTCCCTCATTTTGGCAGCCATCTTTGATGGCAACTTTAAGTGATTTCCAGATGAATTGCATAAAAGCATAAATTTTATTTTCTTTTAATTTCTTCATTTGTGGCCCAAATATTGAAAGCTACACACAATTTGAAAGCTCTTAGAATTCATATTTTTAGAATACAATATTTTTAAATTTAATAAAGAATTAATACACAGAAATAAATTATTGGCTCATCCTTAAACAAAATGAACAGTGTATCTTTTTTTTGATAGTTTTTGATAGTTTTGATATTTAGAATACTTTATAAAAGCTGTTAAATTTGATATAAAATTCAGTTAAATAGACTGAAAAATAAAAAAAACAGTGGTGAGTTTAATACAGTATGTTTTTCCAGATTTTGGCCTACATTAGCTTCTGCCCTCAAAGATGGCTGCCTTAAAATGTATCATCAGTGCCCTTGACATCACATGGAAACTATCTATTGGGTTTATTAGATGATTACAACTTGAAATCAAGAAAGAAAGTATCAACATGTATAAGTAAAAACATAAGCAAAAACAAGAGCAAAAAAAACTCAATTACATAACTATTACATCTGCATTCATTCTAATACAATCCTTCAAGTTAATGCATTAAAGGATTTAACATAGTTTTAACAAAAACCTAGCGACACAGGGAAAAACCAACTCAGGACATAGCTAATTTCATACTTAATTTTATATTACTAATAATTTTAATGTAATAATAAAGTTTGAAAACATATATGGCTCTGTAAAACACTATTCCTGCCTTACAACCAATGAGAATTCATTGAAAACTCTATCTTTCTAAGGGACCAAGACAACTTAATAATATATATTTCAGAACAAAAAGATACAATTCGAGAAATAATAACTACAACAGCATTAAAAGTATCAAGTATTCACCACCATCATTATCATCATTATCATCATCCTTATTATCATCATCATTATCACCACCACCATTATAATTATAATCATCATCATCACCACCACCATCACAACCACCACCATCATCATCATCATCATCATCATCATCACCACCACCACCACCATCATCATAACAATCAACATCAATATCATCATCATCATCATCACCACCACCACCACCATAATTATCATAATCAACATCATCATCATCACCACCATTATCATCATCATCACCATCAACCCAGCTACCCTGTACCCCTATTGTGTACCCCATTCTTATAACCAAGAAGCCTGTTAAGCCACTTAAAAAAGTTTTTATCTCCGATGAAGATAGTGCTATGACCTGCCAATGAACAACACCAAACTCCGATTAGTTGACTCCAAGAAGCAATTTATTCTCAATTTGCCCAAAATTTAGTCTCAAGGCACAGGTTGTGAGCAGGAAGAGATGTTTTCGACTTTACAACAAGGCTACAAGTGGAATTATCTTAATTTCTTAAAACCTTATCATGTATTTCCAGATTTTGAGGGATAAAGATGATAATTCGTGAAGATTAGCTGGCAGGTATATAAATAGAACACTGTCTGAATATAAAACACAAGTGCATTAAACAAATATTTTTCATGAGATAGCAAAACCAGCTTCAGATAATGTGAACTTGTTTTAACAAATTTCAAAGTATCAACAGCCAGGTATTCAATTAAAGACATCCTAGATTTGCGATTTTTTTCAACTTCCTTTTTGTCAGTTGTTACTTTTATTCTAATTTGTAGAAGTTGCTGACAACAAATCTATACAATTGTTTTAATGTTTGGCTTTTGTACTGAAGTCTACTTGACATCATCATCTTTGTTTAACATCATCATGGTGATCATCTTTATCATTCATCATGACCATCGTCATTATCATCATCATCATCATCATAACCACCACCACCGTCATCATCATCATCATAATAGTAATCATCATCAACATCATCACCATCATCATCACCATCATAACCACCACCATCATCACCATTGTCATCATCATCATCGTCATCATCATTGTCATCAAAATCATTGATATCACCACCACCACCACCACCACCACCACCACCACCACCACCACCATCATCATCATCATCAACATCAACGACAACCATTTAGTCAGCAAGTAGTTAACTTTTTATCAAGTAAACGAACATTAAAGAACCATAGTATAAACTATAACAATAATAGACTTAAAATGTCTGAGACGTGCACAAAATGTGGAATGAGTGTACGCTTTGAACATGATCTTTATGTCTAATTGTTTATCAATTGTTGTTTTTTGCATAATTAACTGGCCAATTTATAAAATCAGTGTTTATTATTTTTATGTACTCTTTAATAAAAAAAGTTTATATTTATGTCTCAGTAATTAGTTAATTTGGGTGTGTTTTCAGTCATTTTGTTATAACTCTTACAAATTGTTATTGAAGTGACATAGTAATGAGTCATTCTGTCATCTGAATTTTCTGTTTTTGCAATTTGTTGCAATTTTAATTCATCTTGTTTACTTCATACTACATTAGTAGTGACGGTAATTAACCTGGCAGTTTGTCTCAAAGGTAGAAATAACCCTGCTAAATGTTGGTCTCAAGTGTTATAATAACCCCATTTATTTGTCTAAATTATAATAATAACTCCAGCTATCAGTGTGTCTCACTTGTAATAACTCCATCAGCTAATTGCTTGTATATATAATACAACACTGACAAATTTTTTCATAAAGAAATGCTTCAAAGATAAAGATAAAGTGAATAATTTCAATACAGGGATTAGGGATTTTCCGGCATTTTTGCCAGCATTGTGCAGCGACATTTCTATCATTATAGCACAGAGGCACTTATGAGGTGCCCAGGGACTGAACCCAGTCAGTCCATTATACTGACACCAACAGCCAGGTGTAATGCTGTCCCCTTAGCCCAGAGTGTTAGGAGGGAAGCCACTAATATCAAAACCCGGCCGGGGTTTGAGCCCATGACCTTCCGATCCGCAGGCCGATGCTCTACCACTTGAGCTATTGCTACCGGTTATGTCAAAATGTTATCATTCTCTATATACATGCTAAAACTAATCTTTACCAATTACCTCATTAAAAGATGGTTCTATATTAGTTATGATAAATTAACGATGCAAAATGACATAAATACACGTTGCTTAAAAATTGCTAGATATAGGATTGAATCAAAAGAAAATAAATTATTATTGTTATCTTGAAGTAATTAACAGAAACAACTTGAACATTATTTTATCTTAGACTTTAAATTAATGACTACATAAATCATTCATTTATCTATGTTACCACTCAGGTAAAAGATAAAAATGAAATCAAATTAAAACAGTTAATGAACTTTTAATTACATCGCCTATAGCCTCGACAGACGGAAATCATTAGAAATACCTGATACTAATGAAAACACTCATTTAGCTTTTGTTGTTTTTACAGTGGTGTTGTTTTTTTATTTTGAAATAACAAACTCTCTAATATCATAAGAAAGTAACTATAACCAAGTGAGTGTTATAATAAACTAAAATGTATTATCAATACACATTTCAATAGTATGATATCCAAGTTGTACTCTTAAAAAAAAAAGAAAAAAAAAGTTAACTTCTTGAATTTATTTTGCTTCATGTAAAAAAGAGTGATTTGAAATTTGTCGGCTTTTTTGGTGATACTGTGCAGCGACATTTCTATTATTATAGCACAGGGGCATAATTATATGAGGTGCCCAAGGACTGAACCCGGCCAGTCCTTTATACTGACACTGACGAGTCAGGCATAATGCTGTCCCCTTAGCCTCGAGCATTAGGAAGGAAGCCAGTACTACCAACTTTAAAGACTTTGGTTTGACTCGGCCGGGGTTTGAAACCGTGTCCTCACGATCCGCAAGCCAACGCTCTTCTGCTTGAGCTATTGCTGCCGGTGTGTAAAAAAGTCTTTTGAGTTTTAAAGTACGATAAAACACTATATTAAAAAGACATTACTACTACGACTCAGTTTTACTAAGTTTTACTAATTTTTACTAAGTTTTACTAATTTTTACTAAGTTTTTCTAAGTTTTACTAAGTTTATCAGCCATGTGAGTTTCTAAGAATGTCTGCTGACAAATTCAATCACAAATCATATTGTGCACTGAAATATACTTTCAATACATAAAGTAATTCAAAAGTGAATTAATAAATGTAAGTTAATAAATTAAAAAAATATTTATGATGTTTCTTATTAGTAAGAAAATGTCAATTAAATAGCTCTTGTCATTTATGTTTGAATAACAAACTTACATTTGGCAAATTAATTAAAATCAAATGTCAAATATTTGATTAAATTAAGAATGAAATATTTATTGATAAATATAATACACATTACTGCCATCAAGAAGGTTCATATTTTCATCAAATAGTAATGGCAGAAGATGTTGCAGGACTGAGCAGAAAATAGAAGTAGACATAGCAGGAGTAGTAGTAGTAGTAGTAGTAGTAGTAGTAGTAGTAGTAGTAGTAGTAGTAGTAGTAGTAGTAGTAATAATAGTAGTAGTAATAGTAGTAGTAGTAGTAGTAGCAGTAGTTGTAGTAGTAATAGTAGTAGCAAAATTGTGTAAGTAGTAATGGTAAACATAGCTAAGGTACCATAGTCATACAAGTGGTGGTAGTGGTGGTGATGGCAGTTGTAGCAGTAGTAGTAGTAATAGCAGCAACAGTAGTAGCAGTAGAAGTAGTAGTAGCAGTAGAAATTGTAGTAGTATTAGTAGTAATAGTAGCAGAAGTAGTAGTTATAGTAGCAGCAGTAGTAGTAATAGCAGCAGCAGTAGTAGTAGTAGTAGCAATGGTATTAGCAATAGTAGTTGTAGCAGTAGTACATGTAGTAGCAGTAGTAGTAGTAGTAGCAGTGGTAGTAGTAGCTGTAGTAGTTGTAGCGGTACTAGTAGTAGTAGCAGTAGTGGTAGTAGTAGTAGCAGCAGTAGTGGTTGCAGTAGTAGTAGTAGTAGCAGTAGAAGTTGCAGAGGTAGTTGTAGCAGTAATAGTAGTAGTAGAAGTAGTAGCAGTAGCAGAGGTAGAAATAGCAGTAGTAGTAGCAGTAGCAGTTAAGAGTATCAGCAGTAGTAGCAGTAGTAGTAGTAGTAGTAGCAGTAGTAGAAGTAGTAGAAGTAGTAGTAGTAGTAAGAATTGTTTTATTTTTATTTTCTGCAATATTAACAGGTTTCATAATAATATACTTATACACTTCTAGCAGTCTAATGTGTTAATTATCATAGCAATTATAGAATAAAATTTTGACCATTATATATTCATAGAGTTTATACTCTTCTTTTGCAATTTATGGAATATTTACCTTATTCCCAGTATATGACAGTCAAAACATAAAAATTTCAGAACAATTAATGTAAAACTATATATAATGTTAAAAAAACTAATAACCAATTAATATGAATATTATTTTTAATACATTTGAATAATTAAATTCATTAAAATGTTTACATGACAATGTAAGATAACCAAACTCACCCTGATACTAATAAAAAAAAAATACTACAAATCCCCAAAATAGTGTATAATCCTGCAGAAAATATCTTTATAAACATATCACACAACAAGTCAAGCAGCATAACCGAACACTAACTGTACCATAAACTTCTCCAGGGCAGGCAGCCCCCAAAACCACAAACTAGTTAAACATCTAATTTAAGATCAGCCAAACTTTTAATTTATCCTTTGAGACTTTTGGCTGTTGTACTTTAAAAGTGTGTCCGCTGTTTTGACTTATAAAGTACCGATTAATTTCACATTTGGTTGTTGTACCTTAAAAACTGTCTCCTGTTTTGAACTATTCAAAATACCAATCAATTTCCCATTAACTGGTTCTACATAATCTTATGTTACTCTATCCCTCATTAGTAGTCACCCATCAACTAATGGTGAAAACTTCTTCTAACTTTCATCCAATGCACAGTTAACACCACAACATACTGTCGCTGTTTATTTACACTTTTTTATGACACACCTCTTGGTCCCCCTATGTCTTAAACCACATTCAAAGTACCTCATTGATATTTATCTATTAAATGTATAGGAATGCCTTACATTGAGCTTATAAGGTACACCAGTAGGTCTACCATTCAGTTGGCTGAACGCACTAATTGGTTAAACTTCATCCCTTTTTTTAACTGGCCTGCTACATTGGTTTGCATCCCAGACTAAAATTTAGTTACAAACCAAAATGCATCATGGGAAATGAGAGATAATTATAAGGCCATGGTAACATAAAGTGTAGATCCTGGTCATAAAGCTCCCAGCAGAAAAAAGGCAAGTCCGGATCTACACGTTTTGACGAAGCTTTTTTTCAATTTATGCTAAGCAGACTAAGATTGGGCTACAATTAACATACTACCAATCACCAACTGACTGCCCAAAGGGGTTGGGATGTAGGTTGCAAAAGGTGATGATGATGATAAAAATCAAACACAGTTATGTCCGCTAATAAGTCTTGCTTTATGGACAGGTATTTCAAACCCTCTATACCAAGGTTATTTATTGCTAGTGGCTCTCTTCAAGCAGGCCTTGGAACAGCTTTAGCAATGGCTGAAAGTTTATCAAATAAGCTACGGAAATAAAAAAAAATACAAGTTTCCACAAATAGATACTGAAGCCCATCTGTCAAAGGTATAATAATTTTGTGGTCTTTCTTAATGATACTTGCAATAGACATCTTAGGCTTAGATTTTTATATTAGAGATTGACTACAAGACAATTTTCAACAATTTGATTGGCTGAATTTTAAATAAAATTTGAAACCTGGCCAATCAGAAAGCTCGAGTCTTAATCTCAAAGTTTTACAACCTCAAGCTCCGAGTCCAAAGTTGTACTGGAGCTGGAGTATGTGATGATTCTAATGGACCTGACTGGCTGAATTTTAAATAATATTTGAAATTTTGTCAATCATAATGATAGGAGTAAATCTAAGTTCTCTCATGCAGGAAGGTGCTTATTGTGCTTTAGTGATGGTGCTACCTCTAAAATAGTAATCAAATAATAAAAAGTTAGAAGTAAAGTCACAGGGCAGGAAGGTGGAGGAAGTCAGATCAGAGGATAATGACAGTGTAACATTGTGTGTGGGGTAAAGAGTTGGGGGCCAATGACTGTTTGAGCAAAACTTTGCCATCAAATTAAGTGTCATGAGGGCTGATAAGGTCTGCAATAAAGGTGGCAGGAAATGTACATAGAGATAAATACCTTTCGTTAGAAGTTGGGGTAAAATGGTTGTCACTTTCTGAACAGCTTTGGTTCTGAGACTGTTTGGTAAAAATTAGTGGTTTTATCTGATATATACACCTTGTTAAATTGTAATCATTCAGATACCTTCTGAGGCACCTACGATTCACAACCTGCGGATTCCCCATTACCCGATGGGTAATATTTTGACATTTCTGCTACTTTCTCAAATAACCAAATAAGTCACTGTCATCTGAAAAGTTCCTGCACAATGCTGTTCATTGATGTCCTAGATCTGCGTGAACTGTTAGGCATAAATCAGCACTCGTCATTGCAAAACAGGTATTTCCTATCTGAGCCACGCTGCAGAGATAGCTATTTTAAAAATTAGACAACCACACGACCACTTACTTTTTAAATCACATTATAGTCATCTAGATAATCCACTCTGACGTCAATAACTAATTAAAGCAGATACCACTATCGAGCTTTTTATACAGTTAGAAAGAACACACAGAGCGATTTTTTTCGTTATTATCTCTGTCCAACAATTAAGTAAGTGTTCAAAATTGTATTTATTAAGACTAAAGTATAAATTTATAGATAAAATAAGCAGAAATTCCCCAAAACAGTGGTTCTATATTGTTTTATGTATTTCATATAGGCAAACTGTTGTATACCACCTTTAAAGCTAAAATCAGATCTGACGTTCACAATCTTTGCCATCATTTTCAAATCCAACAACAACCTACCAATGGCCAATCAAATTGTACACACATGTGGACATCCTAACATTTGGAAGGCTTATGAGAGGGATGACAGTTAAGACCAGGTATAAGACCGGGGTCCGCGTTCACGTAAAAAAACTCATGTTAAAACTCAACTCTATTCAAGATGAAACTCAACCCAGACATAAGTTCCATTTTCAGACTCAACTGAGTTTGTGACTTGAGTCGTGTTCACCAAAGCGACTTAAGTCTGAACTCAACTGAGTTAAATTTTCAGACTTAACTCAAAATATTGGCAATGTTTAGGCGACAGAGAGGCTCATAAAATTGGCCATATTTGAGTTACATTTGATAATTTGAGATACCTCTTAAGCTGACACAAATTATCAGACTCAACTCAAGGATTTGAGTCGGGTAATTGAGTAGAGTTATTTTGTGACCGTCAATTTGATAATCTGACTCAATTTAAGTCAGATTTTGAGTAAGATTTTGAGTTGAGTTGCAAAATCAGTCTTAAGTTTTGTTTGTGAAGCCAGGGCTTGGTCTTTTCCTCAAGTGGTTTACATCATTTACATGCAAGGTGTGGTGAGGAAATGTTGGAAAGCCCATTAAACACTTTATACCTCTCATTAAGGCCTTGCACACCTGTATGTTATTTGCTCTTAAATAGTGACTTTGTCCAGGTAAACCATGAAGCTTTATCTTTGATTAATTTATTGGGTAGACAGGACAAATAAAGAAATAAGCTTATGTTCTAGTTATTCTAATGTCTGCACCTAGCTGCATGACAAAATTTAATCAAATAAGTCGTGAATTATTATTTTTAATTCACAAAGGATTTTACTCTGCACATTTGTGTTTAATGTAATTATTTTTATTATAATTTATTATTTTTTTATTATTTTGCTTTGAACAATGTATTAATAAAATAAAAACACAAAAATGAAATTTATAAAACAAAGTCACAGAAAATAAATGAGTTAATCATGAGTACATATCACACTGATTAATGATAATTTGCTCAAAAGGTTTTTTATTTAGCAAAAGGAAAGAATTTTTCAAATTCTTTTTTATTCTTTTTTATTCTCATGAGTAACTGAAAACAATGGTGACAATTTATGTCAAACGATTGAAGATGATAAAAAATATACAACACATTCATAAATATTTATGAAGATGGTGTATTAAGACAAGAATATACATATCAAATCACTGTAATCAAGAAACAATAAAGAAATTGAGATAATTTTTCCATTCCTTTAAATATATAAATTATAATTAAGTAAAAGAAATTAAGACAATTATAACACCACTTAAATTTAGCTTTCTACTACGTACATCATGTCAGTACAAAATAGAGAACATGATTCTGTCAATATTTGCACAATACATACACCTATCGCTAATCTTTCATTAAAATACTTGTTGACAAGAGAGCATTAACAAACCATGACAAAATAATCAGAAAAGACAAGAATGTTAACGCAATAAGGCAAACATTAATTAAAACCCTAATGAAAACTTAATGAAGGTAATTAATCTAAAATTGGTTTGTAATCTGTGCACTGAACAAATGATTTCCCTCTCAACCTGCTAAGCACGATCTGATCCGACTTAAGAAAAAAGTGTAGACGGAGAACCGCCACAACATCCTGGTAGCCGTCTGATCAGGATCTGCGCTATCTGCCGCCAAACATCAAGCAATATGTCACGGTACACTTGCAGGTAGATGGAAGAATGTAATTATGAATTAGAATGTATTATTAACAAAATGTAGAACAAGGAAAATGTAATATGGGCGGAAGAAAGTGCATTATTCGATGCTTAGGTTTGTTCTTTCATTAGTAATAAGATAAAAACGGACAAAACGTCTAAAAAAAAATGGAGACATGAACTAAATTATCTTATTACTGAAGCATCATTGACATTTATTATAAAAGATCAGGTGACATAATGTTATGAATCAGAGATTGTTTTATTGTAGAATTCTGATTATAGGACAATGTCCGTTTTCATGCTCTCAATTTGAAAATAACTCATACACATTCCTAGTTATGTAACATCTACATGTAAAAGTGTCTAGACATATTGTTAAAGACTGCAACAAAATAGTGTAGATCATGATCAGACAGCTCCTAGCTTTAGATAAATGTGTGCTTTTAAATGTAACAATTAAGTTCTTTGAAACTAAATTTGTATAAACCATTTTAACCAGGGTTGAATGTTATGAATAAAAGGTCACTTTTTTAAAGGGTGTATCTGACAGAATGGACCAAAGATTTTTTTTCCTCAAATAACCAAATAAGGCAAGGTTAACTAAAAAGGTCCTGCAAAATGCTGTTCATTGATGCCATAGATCGGTGGGAACAGTGAAACATAAATCCCAACTCTTCTTCAAACAGGTATTTCCTAACTGAGCGTACACAGCAGAGATAGCTATTTAAAAAACTAAGAAGATCACACAACAACTTACTTTGAGATCATGTTATATCGTCATCCGGGTAATCCGCACCGATGTCAATATATTTTTTTAACAATGATCAATATCGCACTTATTAGTAGATTTACCAATACTTAAATGCAGACTTAAGCGCCTCAAACAGGAGCGGATCCAGAAAATTTCGGTGGGAGAGGGTGGTGTGGGGGAGGTATGAATCAAAAGAAATTTAATTTTATCTTAGTAAATACTAGAGATATATATACACACGCAGTAAGGAGACCCTAACTTTGACCTAACCAGTCAACAGATCAAATTTTCTTAAAAAAAATGTAGTATTTTTTTAAGCTGACATGTATATATTTTCACAACTCTACTCTTGTACCTAGTTGGTGGTGGGGGGGATGCATCCCCCATCCCCCTCCCCCTGAATCCATTCCTGGCCTCAAAGCTGTATGTATAAATAATTAATTTTGACACAGTTGTATAACTGTTGTATAACATGCATCGAGTTCATGATATAAGAATCACTGTAATATCTTGAGACCAATTAATGACTAAAGGTTATTCATACCATAATTAACTCTTAAAGGCATTGATTAACACATGACAGTTTTTTGCCAAAGTAATAATAGGCTTCAAGTGGGAAAAAACATAACACAAAATACATTGTTGTGTTTGAGCAAATTATTCCCGTATGCAAAAATGGAGGAACTTGTATTAGTCACAACATCTCGAGAAACATGTCGAGTAGTCAAGAACTGTCAGGAATAATGCATAAATCTTACGTTTGTGCTTTAAAATATGTTGTCATGAAATGAACAACAGCAGTCATAGGGGTGTTGATTGCCAAACAGTTTCCAGCTTACAACTCCTCTGCCATGCACTATATTGTTTTGAGTCCCAGTTGAGGAAAGAAAAGTATGGCATAGGGGGAGCCTTCTGCTAATCCGCAGCATGCTGGTGGTTCTACCCGGACATCTGAAGATTTTCCTCTGCTAATTTAAGGCTGAATGTTATAAATGACCTGAAGTATGATGTCAAAATCTTAACTCTAACCAAAATATTTTTACCTGAATTCGGCTGTTCAGTTGTTTAAAACCCATTAGCTCATGCATATGCCATTTAACGCCCTTGTAAAGCACTCATAATTATTCCTTTTACCTTCAGCTGCATCAACACAACTAAGGGTTTATTTGTAGACTAGTTTATTCTAAATTATATAATAATTATATGCCCAAAAATGCATGTGTTTGAAAAAAATTTAAAATGTTTCAAAGAAAATCAACAAAATCAAGTGAATTTTTAAAACCCTGTACATTTGCTACGAAGGAAAGGGTTATTTACTCTAAGAATGCATTCGCCCTGCTACTGTAGCTGTAAGATAGCTGGAAACATTGCAATTTTGGCAAAAAAAAGTAATTTAGTATATATATGACAAAGTCCTATGAGTATTGCAACTTTTACCAACATTTGAAAAGGCACAGGACAAAGATATTTAGATGCAAGCCAAATGTAAAAGTAAGAACAAATCTGTGATGAGTCAATTAACAAAAAGAGCAAAATATGACCAGAAAAGTGAAAATGGTTGTAGCATCCTGTTAATGTGAAGATGAAATTGGGGAACTAAAGTTCAAGGTCTCGAACTCACAACAGTGAGAGACTGAGGGGTTACAAAAAAAACTTTACTTTACTTCTTGCCCATGGCCAACCTTCAACTACTTAAGTATAAAAAAGAGGATCAATTTCATGAGAGCTCAGTGAATTCTATATATTTAAAACTCCAGTTACATACATGTGAACTGTTTCTGAGGCCAAAGGGGGAGATTTTCACTTGCAAAGTGGGAGTTTTGTTATTTTCATTTAAACAAAGAGGGAAGTTATCTGTTTCTAAGTTGGTAGATTTCTGAAAAATGTGTAAAACACCCCTCATTTTCAAATCATTTTGAACCTTAAAAGGGGAGTTTCCTTCCAAAAGCTGGAGAGTTCACATATATGCAGTTATATAACTCCAGATTCAATTTGGTTTGATTTTCTTTTTAGACATCACTATAACATAGTAATGGTCACATTAGCGCCCTCTAGCTGTTGTAAGTGGACGAAAACCCTCAAAAATAGTCTGGGTAGAACCACCCACACACTGCATGTAAGCTGGAAAAGCTCCCCACGTGAAAGTTCGCACCACAGTTTTATTTGCGGAAGACAAAAACTATTTCCAAACGAAAATAACCAGTTCTTGGTGCAAGTTTGGATTGAACACTGCTTCTGGTATTAGTCAATTCTGATATTTTAACAGCATTCCATCACAAAAACTTTCAGTTTATTTATCAATGTGATTTCTTCGTTCTGCTGTGAGGAGAGAAAGCGGCTTTTTATTTCGCACATTTTTGTCTTTGCAGAATCAACTGTACGTGTTAAATAAACAAGTGTGTTTGAAGTCATGCCTTAATTACAAGACACCCCTCTTTGATCCAGCATACCAATTAAGTCAAATTCGACATTCGGCAGAAGGCGTTCAAAGCGACATCTGTGCAAAGTGAGATTGTTTGATGTGAAAATGAAATAAAACACACTTTACAACAATTAAGTTTTGTAATTAAATATAATGTGAGGAGAAATTATGCTTTATTTTCTTGAACATTTGATGTAATAAGGACCCATTTTAGCAGTTTGAATGGGCAGTTATTTAAATTCTTGAATCTCATTAACCCATATCCTGCTACAGTTGTCAATAACCTGTACGTTTATCTTAGTTACAAGCATAACAAGACGTTTCTTTGTTTATCGGGTTTATCGTCCCACCAACAGTATTTCAGTTATCTGGAGACGATGTCCACTTGAAGCAGATATAGTGCTGCCTTCACTGTGTGTAGCATGCCATAAACACCTGGCATGATACCACACCCAGTCACATTATCCTGACACCGGGCCAACCAGTAGTGGAACTACACTTATATTTGCTTGAGCATTAGCAAGGAAGCTATACCCACTACCATTTTTAATGACTTTTTACAACGTGGCACGGTATTGAACCCAGTGCCTCCTGTACCTGGAGCCAATGCTCTAATGATTGTGCTACCAGGTCTGGTGTGCATAGCAAGATGTATTAAACTCAGCAGAAAACAGAGAAGACATCGATCAGATGATAAAGTGTCTCATCTGAAACAACATATTTTCAACAAGCATGATCAATTCGTGATTAAGAAGTTAAGAGTTATAAAATTTTATGAGATAAGCCGTATCCTTAATTATTTAACTAAGCAAGCCAGCAAAGACAAATTGTGTCAATTTGCTGTCATCGGACCGAGTGGAGCAATCGGTAGAACACTATCTGCTCCAAGTGAACACTGTCTCTGAAATACTGTTGGTGGGACGATAAACCCAATAAACAAACAAACCATTTGCAGTCCTCATTAAACTAATATTAACACCTCATAGATCTATTAAGCACAAATTTTTCTAGATTTTGTTTTTTAATCTGGACAATATCTTTTTTATTACAAAAATACAGTTATTTTGAATACATTAGCAACTTATTTTTAAACTCAATTTCAGTTCCGGTTTACACATTCTGGCTTTGGGGCTATTAACACTGTCCAGGCTACAATCTAGACTCAAAAAATAAATTATCATACCTGAAACCAAAAGTTTTAAATTAAAAATTAAAAATAAAAGACAATAAATGATTACTCTAGATGGTAGGTGTCGTCTAATGTTATTTTTAGGTATTTGAAATATAAATCAAGAATTGCAAATGTACCTATTATTATTATTATTATAATACCAAACTTCTTAAGCACTTTTTTCATGCACATTAACACGTTCAAAGGTACTGTACAGTATCACCAAATAAGTGATACAACAAATTAAAACATAAATATTGCTCAAGTCACACATAAAAATAAAATACAGGTAAGACTTAAGAACTTGTTAAAAAATGACACTGGTACAAAAAAAAACTGATATTTTTTTAAATGCATTTGGCACAAATGACATTCATGAGTCTTGAGTTAAAAACAACAGTCTAAACAAAAATTTGTGTCACAATTTGATTTTTAATTATTTGATGTTTTTGGTGGTATTTAAGATACATTTAACAATTATAATAATTAATGCGACATCCAGCTACAGCTGTTGAAGGAAGACCCCCAGACATGTCTGGGTAGAGCCACTGGCTCACTGCAGGTCAGATGAAAGACCATCATTCCTACACATAATTTTTTAAATTTTAAATACCATTGTCAAGGCAACAAAAAATCATGACCAAACAAATTCTAATGCTACGAAGGTGGCTATGCATCAAATAGGAAGTCCTATTTGCCTCATTATCTATGTAATTAGATAGATTTCCATCTAGATAACAGAAATGAACCTCACTCTTACGATTTTCTCAATTTTTTAAATCAAACTGCAGCCACAAAGTTTCAACAGCCATTGTGAGCGTCATTTCACAAACAGAAGACAAAAAAATTCTTAAAGCAATCTTGTAAATGATTTCAAACAAAGTAATTACATAAAACAATTTAAAAGACATTAATAGATGAAAAAAGTGTGACTAAATTGCTTTAAAGATGTAGTTAAAATGTGTAAACGCTCCTTAAGATGAAATAAATAATGACACAAGGCAAACTGTGATTGAAATGGGGCATTAGTAACTAGTTTCAATAATTGCAAATTTTAAATTAATGAAAAAAAAATTCTTTAGAATGTTATAAACTGTTTATTTTCATAGAAATTACATTTTAACTGACAGACATGAGGTAACATGATATTAGCCATTTGAGACACATTATATGACTTAAAAAACAGGAGAGCAAGATTGTAATAATGAAAAAATGAATAGAAAATAATCTTTCTTTATCACAAAGTACTTTCAATATTAATAATCACAATTCTTCATAAAGAGAAACAATCAATGAAAATAACAAGTACTTTCAATATAAATAATCACAATTCTTCATAAAGAGAAACAATCATTGAAAATAACAAGTACTTTCAATATAAATAATCACAATTCTTCATAAAGAGAAACAATCATTGAAAATAACAAGTACTTTCAATATAAATAATCACAATTCTTCATAAAGAGAAACAATCATTGAAAATAACAAGTACTTTCAATATAAATAATCACAATTCTTCATAAAGAGAAACAATCAATGAAAATAACAAGTACTTTCAATATAAATAATCACAATTCTTCATAAAGGGAAACAATCAATGAAAATTACAAACTTGTAGAACAAATTTACAAATAAAACTATTTTTTCTATTTTTTTTTCAAGGAAAACCATTGGCCAAGCTGTTAAGACAAGACCTAGTACATGTAGCACAATCAGTAAAACATAGGCTCCAATATGGGAGGCCCCGGGTTTCGATCCTGGGCTGCGATATATCGTAGTCATTAAAAATGGTGGTGGTATAGCTCCAATGCTAACGCTCAAGCAAATATAAGGGCGGTTCCATGACTGGTTAGCCCGGTGTCAGGATAATGTGACTGGGTGTGGTATCTTGCCAGGTGTTCATGGCATGCTATACACAGTGAAGGCAGCACTATATCTGCTTCAAGTGGACACCCTCTCCAGATAACTAAAACACTGTTGGTACAAAAGTTAAACCCAATAAACAAACAAACTAGCTGTTAAGGGTTGCCAACTTCCAACTCTTTGGGCCTTAAACAGACTTAATATTTAATGTGAGGCATAAACGGCATATTTTATGACAAAAATGCGAAAATATAGTTATCCTCCTCAAAGATGGTATCCAACAGTTTGCCTTTATGTAACAATATTAGTAAATAGGAACAATTGGGATTCCTGCTAAAAATAGACATGGACGTCACAGCGGATGACGTAGATGAATAAAAACATAAGTGCTCATGTGGTTTTCTTGGATTAAAAATAGCGAACTGAGCAGCGTGGCTCAGACAGGAAATACATGTTTGTAATGAAGATTGTGACATTATGGTTCACTTTTCCGACAGATCTAGGACATAAATAAACAGCATTTTACGAGATCTGTTCATATAACAATGGTTTACAAAGATGTTCAATGAAAATATTTTTGGTCCTAACTGTGGGATACCCTTAAATTACTTAACAACCTTACTTGTTTTCACAAAAAGTTGCTCATTCTACAACAGCATTCACCAACACCCCCATCCCCACTGGATGTCTCCTGTCACCGTGGCATCGCAGCCAGGTAGCGGAGGAATGTGACAGTGGTCTGTGTTATACGACAGGGCCCTCCCTATCAGCCGTATGTGCGAGGTGTCACTCACTTAATGATCAATTAGACCGTCCACACCTGTCCTATTGACATCCACAGAACCTCAAATTACACATCGGACTATCTTCTAGTAAAAGACAGTAAATACACTGATCTTTAAACTTTAAACTTTGAAATACATAGTGGTTTAACTCTGAAGTACAATGAAGTTAACTTCTAGTAGTATGCCTAACAAACTTACATTCTGAAATATACACATGTTTAGAGGATTATCTGCAAAATATACAAAAGCCTAACTCTGAAACACACTGACTTAATTTTGAAACTTTCAGAACACAGAGGTTTAATTTTACAAGTCAAAGATTTCACCAGAAAATATACAGTACTTTAACTTTGCAATACAAAGATTAAATGTATACGCACACCAAAAATGCTTAATTTAAGGTAACTTTGAGGTTTATAGAGGTAAAACTAGATGTTTAACTTTGTAATTAAATGTACACAGAACATAAAATTGAGTGAACATAAAACAAGACACAGAGGTTGAACAGGATACCTCACTGCTTCATCAAAAATTACAAAAATGTTATTTTAGGAAACTGAGCAGCCATATTAAGATATAATAAAGTTTCGATAGGCTTATTGCAGCTGATGAAAAAACATATTCCCCACTTACAACTCCAGGAAGCTCTGATGGAAATATTTGACAGAAGTGCTGATGAACAAAAGAATCAATTGAGCACCCCAAGCCCTCCATTGCACCAACATAAAAAAATAATAATTTGAGTTGCCATAGCAACAGCACTTTTCTCCAAGAGGTCTGCTGTCATGTCATGACAATGGCCTGAAAAATATTGACTGACACAAAACTATAGGAACCAGTCAGATTAATTAGTGCCGAAGATCAGTCTTAGTTCAATAACAGTTTGATAACCAGTCTATTGCTCTGGACTGCAGGATGTCCAGAGAACCGAAAGACCAGTCAATGTTGCTTAGCAAACAATAAGCTGATTAACACCCCCACCCCCACCTCTCTGCATACACGTTTCTTCACAGGGACCTAATTTCCATCATCCAACATCGCCCTTCTTTCTTCATCAACCGACCGCTGAATGATGTCTCTAAATATATACTGTAGTGGACCATGCTGGTTGTAATTAGGCACAGGGAAAGAAAATAAAAGGAAACTGCAACACTGACATATTTGGTGATTAATTCAATAAAAATTATTTCAAGCAATAAGGTGTAAATAGAGATAAAAATGTAAAAAAATACATTGACAAGAACTCAGGAACTTAGTCTAAGTAAATGAAGACTCAGTAACTTAGCCTAAGTATATGAAGATTCAAACATTGATGGCAACTTACCCTAAGTATATGAAGACTCAAACATTGATGACAACTTAGCCTATGTAAATGAAGACTCAAACATTGATGACAACTTAGCCTAAGTATATGAAGACTCAAACATTGATGACAACTTAGCCTAAGTATATGAAGACTCAAACATTGATGGCAATTTAGCCTAAGTTTATGAAGACTCAAACATTGATGGCAATTTAGCCTAAGTATATGAAGACTCAAACACTGATGACAACTTAACCTAAGTATATGAAGACTCAAACATTGATGGCAACTTAGCCTAAGTATATGAAGACTCAAACATTGATGGCAACTTAGCCTAAGTATATGAAGACTCAAACATTGATGGCAACTTAGCCCAAGTAGATTAAGATGCAAACACTGAGGGCAACTTCTTTTAAGTATGTTTTATTGGGTTTATCGTCCCACCAACAGTATTTCAGTTATCTGGAGACGGTGTCCACTTGAAGCAGATATAGTGCTGTCTTCACTGTGTATAGCATGCCGTGAACACCTGGCATGATACCACACCCAGTCACATTATCCTGACACCGGGCCAATCAGTCGTGGAACTACCCTTATATTTGCTTGAGCGTTAGCAAGGGAGCTATACCACTACCATTTTTAATGACTTTGGTATGTCGCGGCCCGGGATCGAACTCCGGGCCTCCCGTACCTGGAGCTGACACTCTACCGATTGCGCTACCAGGTCCGGTCATTTAAGTATGTATCCACTGTATTCATGCTCTGCTTATCTTACATTGATAAAACTTAGGCAAACTACACAGATCTAGATTAACCAGCTCCTGCTTCTGAGCCTCTACTTAAGTGTCTTACTGTTTGTTGTTCTTTAATTTCTTATTTGTAATATTCAGGTTGTAATTATGACATCACACAAACTGTCAAAATACAATCAGTATTATTCTAACAACGTTTTTGATATGTACTGGTAATTATTTTAAGGTGAGAATTATGTTTATGGCATGTGAATTAAGATGAACACATTAATATAATAAATAGAAATGTTTAGTTTTTCATATTTATGTGATTTAAGGATTAATGCTTTTGTATTGGATATATATATAGATGCCTATAACAGGTGCTGATTATATGTTATATGTGAAATGTTTATATGAAAAATTTGTAAGGTGAATGTGGGATGGCCCCGACCCATATGTCACCTATGATGGCGATAATAAAATACTACAACCTGAAAAAAAAAAAAAGAAAAAAAAAAAGTGTCTTATTGTCACTGCATAAGGCTGTCAGCAAATACATGTACATAATATAACAATCAACCAGTATGGATTATGCAATAATGTTCCAGGCTATGGGTCAACTGACAGTGGTCATATTTTGTTTTTAAAAATCTTTCATTTTTATGACTGCACCTGAGCCATTGCTGAATTGAAATGACTTTCGATCTTAACAATGGTAGATTGTAGTAAAATAATATCAAATGCAACGATTTTTTCTTAAATTATTAATTTTTTGCTAAATTATTATTCAATTGCCTAAACTTCCTGCAAAGACTGAGCTAGAACTTAAGTCATTAATTTCTGCATAAGTACAAATATCTACAATAATGTATGGTAAATGCATGAAATATAGACTTTATTACCACTGTCTTAAGATAGACTTTATTACAACTGTCTAAAGATATCTTATTAAAAGAAATGCAAAATCTAACAATTCATTCCCACTTTCTGATTATTTGCTGCTAAAATGTTGCATTTGTTTTGCTAATTAATGTAATCATGCAAAATAAAAGTTATTATTGTTTTTTATTTCTTGAACCAATGCCGAAAATATTAGTGGCCTTAATTTCAGCTATTTACTGTATCTAAATTGGATAAAATAAAAAACTTCAAAGCCTTGCTCTTAGCCAGACGAAAGATTAGAACATGTTTGCTCAAAAATGTAAATTTTCAGTTGGGCCTTGCATAATTGTGTTAATTAAATGAATCTTAAGCTGTTGTGTACACATCGGATTAGCTGTCCAGAGAAAATTGGCTTAGAAGGATGAGAAGGAAATGTGTAATTTCTTTTGTTCTGGTCGGTCTGTATAAACTAGACAAGAGAATTAAATCCCCAGAGCATACAACAGGTTTTAATCACAGGGTTAAGCCTGTTAATTACTGGGGGATTAGTAAGACCAATGTCTCCTGCTATCTCCTTACTTAAATGACATTTTGGTATCTCCCAAGAGGTGTGGGTTGGAGAGGGGTGTGTGTGTGGGGGGGGGGATTAGGTGTTGATGTGGACATTTCTATGGCTTCGAAGGATGTTATAAAAATTTATTTTTTTTGTTCATTATCATGACCATAATAATTATTATAATTGTTGTTTTGAATTTCTGTCTGTTATAATTCTGTCTAGTCATAATCTAGACACATCATCATGTTTATCATCATTATAATCATCATCATAATTATCAACATCATCATCATGAGAAGTAGCAGCAGCAGCAAAAGCTTTGCTTTTTTATCCTACTTATTATTATTGTAATCATCATCATCATCATTATCATCATCATCAATCAACATCATCATCATCATCATCATTATCAATCATCATCATTGTCATCATTACCCAAATCAAAATGCTAATGGCAGCAACAGAGTATAACAGACCAACAACAAGAAATTGAGCAGCAACAACAGCAACAACCATCAGTAAGGGGAACACAAAAAAAAAAACATCCGTATATATGTGGCGTAATTGTCTAATGAGATGACATGCGAGGGGATGGCACAGTCATCAAATACCCATCAGTTGGAACCGTGGGGTTGCATCATCATCATACATATGCAGTTGTAGTCAGCTCACACAATACTGAGCTGTGTTTATTCCGCTGCAAGAGCTCTAAACAATAACATCCTATTAGGTCAAACATGGCGAGGGCAAATTCAATATTTGGTGTTGTTGTTGTTTTTTTCAAGACAAAATACAATTTCTTGAAACAAAATTTTGTTTCTCAGGAATTGAAGTATTGTGACCTGAAAACACATTTCCTATCTGAGCCACCTTGCACAGTTAGCTATTTTTAAATTAAGAAAACCATGTGACCACATAATGTTAAGATCTTGTTATTTTATCATCAGGGCAAAACACTCTGATGTTGTTATTTATTTTAAGCAGTCATCCAAATTGTTTTATAGATTTAGAAAGTATGAACATACCGTACCATAAAGGTGTTTCCAGCAAGTATAGGGTAAACATAAAACCTACCCCACCCTCAAGGTGTTTCCAGCAAGTAAAGGGTTATCATAAAACCTACCCCCACCCTAAAGGTGTTTCCAGCAAGTAAAGGGTTAACATAAAACCTACCCCACCCTAAAAGTGTTTCCAGCAAGTATAGGGTAAACATAAAACCTACCCCACCCTAAAAGTGTTTCCAGCAAGTATAGGGTAAACATAAAACCTACCCCACCCTAAAGGTGTTTCCAGCAAGTATAGGGTAAACATAAAACCTACCCCACCCTAAAAGTGTTTCCAGCAAGTAAAGGGTAAACATAAAACCTACCCCACCCTAAAAGTGTTTCCAGCAAGTATAGGGTAAACATAAAACCTACCCCACCCTAAAAGTGTTTCCAGCAAGTAAAGGGTTAATATAAAACATACCCTACCGTAAAGGTGTTTCCAGCAAGTAAAGGGTTAACATAAAACCTACCCCACCCTAAAGGTGTTTCCAGCAAGTAAAGGGTTCACATAAAACTTACCCCACCCTTAAGGTGTTTCCAGCAAGTATAGGGTAAACATAAAACCTACCCCACCCTAAAGGTGTTTCCAGCAAGTAAAGGGTTAACAAATTTGTGGTACAATAAAGCTCTTATTGCTAGAGAGGTTTTATCCATATCTTTGGCATAACCAGTGTAAGGACAATACAACTAAATATCCTGTAATAGTGAAGGCAGCATTGTATTTGCATCAAGAGAACAAAGTCTCCGGCCCTAAAAGCTTACAAACTCGAAAGCCTCCTAGAATGTTAAACGCTCATCAAAATCAAGAGGCATGTGAAACAAATGAACATGGGATAATCTGCCAACTTGGCAATTACAAATCGAGACTGACAATTAAAACTGTCGTTAATCAGATTGCTCCTCCTTTAAAACTTCATTTTTTTTCCTTGTTTATAGCTTCCAATGTGGTGCTAGTTGCTTTCGGTTGCAATTTAGACATTTAAAGCAAATCAATCGCAGAATCAATGAATGTCTGTCCAGGTTCATGAAGATTCCTAAGCAAATAAAAATATACCAAAATAACCTTGTGGGGTGAGGTGGGGGGTTGGAAAGAAAATTTTGCCATCTTTGAAAATAAGCACTCATCACTAAACTGGCCAGAGAACTTGAAATGGAATCAAAAACGGAACACACATTTTTAAAGAAAAAGAAGAACTGGGGATCGCAACATGACATGTTCAAAGCAATTAACACTATCAAACTATTTTAAGATGTATTGAGACAAGAAATTGAATTGAAAACAAAAACATAAAGAAAAAGATGATATTTTTATCTAACAATATATGAACAAACAAGAACTGCTTTTAAAGGTGGTATCTGACAGTTATCTGACAAAAATATTTTTTTATACATCTTAGTAAACCATTAATATCTGAGCAGATCTCGTAAAATGATGTTTATTGATGTCCTTCACCTGTCTGAAAAGTGAACCATAATGCCACAATCATCATTACAAACATGTATTTCCTATCTCAATCCATGGCACACAGTTAGCTATTTTTAAACCAAGAAATCCATAGTGACCACTAATGCTTCAGTTCATCCACGTCGTCTGCTGTGACGTTGATGTCTATTTTCAGCCGGTATTCCAATCATTCTTATGTACAGATATTGTTTCATATATAAAATGTGGACAAACTATCAGTTACAACCTTTAACAAAAAAAATGTTTACAAAGTTTTGCTTAACGACAAATTTTTGACTTGGAAACAATTTACCAATAAGTATAAAACAGCTCATCTTCTCACTGCACAGAAAAGAACAGACATCCTGATCAGATCTTTCCATTTAAAAGAACCCAATAAAAAAACACTCATATTGATATACATTTTAAAACAAAAGAACTGAAATCAAACAGAAATCACATTACTGTTAAAGAAAAGAAAGGCTCAACTACATCAATGTTTGCAAAAACAACAACTACAGGAAAGTACTTATTGTAACAAACTTTAAGTTTTATATATATAGACAAAGCATGAAATAAATTTCATTTTTATTTTATTTTTTTACATCCAAGCTAAGTCCTACAACTGAAAACTAAAATTCCAGACCAAGTGCCAAGAACACATTGAAAACAATGGCAACACAAAGATGCAAGTTTCAGAGATTTTACCCCAATTTTCTGACATAACTTTTACACCCTAACATCTGTCTGATCGACATGATATGCTCGTACACAAAAAAAACAACAACCCCACTCCAAATGTCTGCACACTCATTTTCACCCCTCCTTCCATTTTTCCAGTCTGACATTACAGGTCTTAATGCATCGACTAAATTATGACAAAAATGAAACCAGTTTGTATACAAAGGTCTGTTAGAGAGATCAACGGAGGCTGGCTAGTAACAGAAGCTGCAACATTAGAAACAATTATGGCAAACACCCACCATTGCAGACAATGTCAGAATGGATTCAGAAGGAAAATGGTGGAAAAACGTAACACTAACACTGAAGACTGAGAATTCACAAGGTATCTTCAACTCAATCTCCAGAATCTGATTTTGTTATTTACTTTCTTTTTTGCTACTCCTTGAAGAAAACTGAAATTCATAAGAAAATGTTTTGAGGGGGAAAAAAAAAAGACATGTGGGCACTCATAATCAGAGTTTCGTCTAAAGAAATGTTGCTTTTACAATTAATCTCTGAAAAGTTGATATTTCATTTTAAACTTGTCTCTAACTGACAAATGTTGAACGCACCAGACTTTTACAGATACTTAATTTTCATCACAACTCTGACAACAACAAACAGACAACCTTTATTTCAAAAGACAGAACACATTAAAAAATTACCGGTACCCATCATTAACAATTTATATAACATGTACAGTGCATGAAAGCATTTTAAAATATTTGAATTGCGCTCTATTGCAGTTTCTGTAACAACTTCAAATTTAACTTAACTCGAGACAAGTAACATGTTATAAATAAATTCTGAAAGATATCTGCTTAGAAATAAAAATAAAATTATTGAACCAATGATTCATTGACCTACGTCTCCAAGCTGTATGGCTTGATACTACTTACTTAACCTTATCTTACACTATAAGAAAATGAGTAATCTAGATTGATATACTATGAATCAACTTAATAGATCTAAATCCACAATTTACCAACAACAGATTATGATTTGGTAAGAGATACATGCATCAATGTTGGCAGGCAATTTTGGGAAACAAGTGATCAATTAATTTGTCATCAGTATAATCCATTTTTCCATTACATAGTTAATTTCCATTACAAGAAAAAATAAAATATAATGTAAATACTACAAAATTATAATCCCCTGGTTGCACAAGTCAATTTTTTTCTCAAGCTGAACTTTTAGCCTGGTAAAACCTAAGTAAATAGTATAAATAATATCAAATACAACGATTTTCTTAAATTATTAATTTAATTCTCCTGAAAGCTGTCATATCAGAATCTGCAAATCTGGCTTCTGAGTCTTTGTCTGTTTATTGTTTGTAGATTGGGTCTATCGTTCCACCAAAAGTATTTCAATTATCTGGAGACGTTGTCCACATGAAACAGATATAATGTAATTGCCTTCAGTGTGTATAGCATGCCGTGAACACCTAGCATGATACCACACCCAGTCACATTATCCTGACACCAGGGAACCAGTCGTGAAACTACCCTTATATGTACTTGAGCTTTAGCAAGGGAGCTTTACCACCACAACTTTTTACAACTGTCATGGTCCAGGATCACATCCGGAGCCATCCTTACCTGGAGCCAACACTGTAACAACTGCGCTACCAGATCCTATCTTTGAAATTTTTGCTTTATGTTCAGTTGTTCAAAAATAATAAACTAAACACAGATATGTATTTTGTTTAAATATAAATAGCAGATCAGGTCTTAGGCATTTTCCCTGAGGCAGTCACTCAGCCCAAAGGAAAGTCATATTTTAAAAAATGTCCATCTCCGAGTTGATTTATTACTCTAAAGCAATTTTGACGTATAGGTAATGAAAAACAGATTTGCAACCGTTTATAAAGAATAAAACACAAGTGTTTAGTCTTACTCTCAATCTCTCTGCTTAATATTGTAAGTAAAAGTTGACAGTAATGTTCTTAAATAAAGGTTATATGGATAGAAGAATTCTTCCAGGAGTATAAGATGTTGTATTTATTGTTTTTACAATACTTAAATACTGACAATCTTATAAAGTGTAGATAGCATGATGTATATAAATTATACATACTTACAATCTATAGTATTATAGAAAAATATTATTTATAGGCATTTTATTTATTGAATAACTTTAACAGAAAGTAAATAATCCAACTTTATGATTTAAGGATTTGTCTGAAAGGAAATTGTTTAATATTTTCTAACCTTCACGAGTATAAAAAAGTCAGATAATATAAAGATAACGTGCTTATATCATATAATTAAGCCGAACAATGTGTAAACGAATGCTAATTTATGTATTTATAAGTAATAATAAACTAGTTCTTGTCAAATAACTTCACTTAAAATGAAAGAAATCATGTTGCTAAAGATAAAAAAGCAAATACGGCAGACTCCGGTCAGCCAGTTCCTCTCAGTATCTGCACTGTCTAAGTCTGATCATTTTGTGCTTCACAGGCAGTGTTAATAGATGACTAATTGGCATTTTTTCAAGGTAATTGGCAATTTAGGCAATATTTTGTAAGTAATTACTTCTAAGATGTGGTAAATATTGTTCACTGAGACAAGTTTTTTCTGCACCTTAGTTAAAAAGAAACATCAATACTTTGGCTATTTCAATACTTTGTATATTAATAATGTTTTTAGCTTTATACATACATATATTTATAACATAACATAACATAATATAACATAACATAATATAACATAACATAACATAAATAGAAAAATATAAACAGAAGATAAATAAATATCTTATACACACATTTCTAAGGTATAAGATACATGCAAAATATGGTAATTGTCAGTTGTATTGATTTAATAAAATTAAACAACAATGTATAACACAATAAAATAACAAACGAGCATTGTTATTTTACTTCTTTGATATTTATTGAATTTGAATTAGCATTACTTAGTCAACTGGCTTAAAAACTGTGTACATGTATAATGATGCAATACTCAAATTATGTTTAATCTGATATATTATTCAACAAATTTAAGTCACTTTTTGATGACGCATTCAATTAAATATTAAAATGTCCGAGCTTCTTTTCGATCTACTGCCTAAGAATTGCCTTACAACAATGTTACATGTGCAGTGTGGTGGTCGTAAAAAATCTCCCCGTGCATGTAATCTATGTTGTCATTTAATTCATCCTATAAGGATTGTTATGTGTATTTCCTTTGATGGACATTGGACTTTGGTTCTTCAATTCCATCTTCACATGAACAGGATGTTACAACCATTTATTCGTCTCTGATCATGTTTGTTCATGATTCAGAAAGTTAATTTCTTTTAAAGTCAACCACTTTTTGTGTAGTTTTTCAAATCAAAATAATACCACATTCTTTTCTAAACACTATGTGGACATTATTTTTTCAATGACGTCACTACTTTCGTCATAACGTATAGAAAATATCAGCGATTGGACATTTTGTATTCAAATAGATCGTTTTTCTTTTCATTGCTTGCATTTGGAAACTCGTCAGGAAGTGCGAGGTTAGAGCTCTGTAAAACTGGTTTAAGCACCCCAGTCAGTCTATATTGCCTACTGACCGTTCCATGGCGGTAACTGTCGGGTTTGCTCTTTTCGTTAAATGACTCATCACAAATTTGTTCCTACTTTTCGCTTTGCTTGAATGTGAAATGCCTTTGTTCTGTGCTTTTTTGGAGTTTGGTATATGTTGCAATGCTCATAGGACTTTGTCATATAATCTTATTTATGATTTTTGAGTTTGTAGATCTACTTTAAACAGTGTATAATTTTAGCATAATATCTTTTTTTCCGCATTTTTTTCACCACGAATATATTTACAGTAATTATTTATTAAAATTTAAATTTATATACTCTTGGCATGCACTCTCTTTAAAAAAGTCAACTGAATTTAACCTTTTAAAATTTAACCAACCCATAACTCATGTTATGTTGCCATTACAGTTATTTTGAGCTCACACAATCACATATAGATCTACTCATATAAATCATATATACATGTATACAGAAATTTTATTTCTTCGTAAAAATTACGGTGAGCCTGTGGTTCTACCCAGACATTTGTCTGGGGTCTTCCTCCACCAAAAAAAGCTGGATGTAACTATAATGATCATAGTTGGTCACTGTGATGTATTTCAAAAATAAAACAAATCATTAATATCAACAATATAAATCATATATGTGAACTCTTCCACTTTTGGAGGGAGACTCCCTATTAAGCATTTTAAGGTAAAAATTATTTGAAAATGAGGGGTGTTTTACACATTTTTTGAAATCTCATTATTTGAAAACGGATAAGTTTCTTCTTTGTTTATATGAAAATAATAAATCCACCACTTTGTGAGTAAAAATCTCCTACTTGGGACGTAGAAAAACTTTACATGTATATATAACAATAAGCTAAGATCTCTGTCTGCTCATCAGTTTATATAGCTAATTGGTAACTGTATACAATGAGAAAATGTAAGACTTTCCTCTTTTTTTACTAAATCAAGACTGCAAGTATATATTTAAGTTTCATATTCTTCTCTATTAAGTGAGTCTGCCAACTGAAATAACCAGTTAAGGGCAAATATAATTGGTATATGTACTAAGTTATCTGTTACACTAGAAAGCCATGTCTAGCATCGATGTCTTAATTTCCGAGGTTCAACATTGCGTATCACTATGTTATTATATCACAGATTTAGTCTGCTTCAGCGAGATACAATACATATTAAAGAACAAAACAGTACATGCTTTTATAGAAACATGGTCACAGCTGGTCAAGTTTGCCATCGTTTTTTAAAAAAAAAACAGAAAAAATTTAAACCACAGATATTTTATGAAATAAATTACCTTGATTGTATATTATTTATTATATATTATTATATAACTGATAAAACATATAAAACTGTCCCTTAAATGAGTCTTTAAATGTGGTATCCAACAGTTTGTGCATATCAAATTCATGTAACAATACCTTACCAGTCATAGAAACTAGGATTGAAATTTACAAGCAAGTCGGGCTAGTAACTAAGCAATTTTCACTAGCCGGAAAGAAAATTCCTTAGCCTGAATTAAATTCATTTTTAATTTTACAAGTAAGTCAAGAATAAAGATAAAAACGGAAAAAAGCATCATTTAAGTATCAATCGCCTGGTAACTTCAATGTTTTTTTCCCGGGTTTTGCACCAGAAACATGTTTCAGTTTAATTTTCTCTGCCATTTTGTTCTGTGGCCCAGCTGATTTTAATATGGTATAGAACACAATGTACCATGCGGGTCTAGAATACCGTGTGGTTCCTTCACTGTAAACATATTATCGGTTTATAGTGCATAACATGTTTACGATACAAGCGACAGCTTGCCGAATGAAATAAGCAGCGCAAAAGTTTACAAATAAAAAATGAAAGTACAATGATTTTTTAACGATCAGGATCTTAGAAGCCCATCGGGCTAGTAAAATGGTATTTTTTACTAGCTAGAGAGAAAATCTACTATTTTTTTGCTGTCGGGCTAGTGCTTATTTCGACCACTGCCTTACAATTGCTTTGTGAAATTAGGGCACAATTTCTACATAAACTCATACTTAAGTACAAATAAATAAGGTTTTTCATTGTTAGACATTTCAAATCGAGATAAAAACACAAACTAAAAGTTCAATTATTCCAAATCTATAAATAAGCACAATAGTGATCTCTGCTAAAAATAGATACCAATGTCAGAGCAGATTGCCCGGATGATGATATAACATAATCTCATAAATGAGTTGTCACTTGGTTTTCCTAGCTAAAAATAGCTATCTCATCAGCGTGGCTCGGATAGGAAATATCTGTTTGAATTGAGGAATGGGGATTTATGTTTCACTGTTTACACCAATCTAGGGCATCAATGAGCAGCATTTTGCAGTACCTTTTTAGATAACAATGACTTACTTGGTTACTTGAGAACAAATATTTTGGTCCAAACTGTCGGATACCACCTTTAAGAAATTATAAATCTAAAGCATTGCAACACTTCTCAACTATTTTTTATCGCTTTGTAAATCAGAAACTCAATTCATCTCCAAACTGCACATTTGGTAATAAAAGTCATGTGCATGTGTCAGTCATAAATAATATAATGATTGGCTAGACAGTAGTGCACTGATTTAAATACATGTGAAGTGCAGATATTGGTGTTCTAAATGCTGTGTAGCTCTGTAAAAACTGTGACCGAGTCCTTTTAAAACAAGACAAATTTCTAATGTGGGATTTGGGATTTGCCAGCGTCATGCCGATTCTATGCAGTGACATTTCTATCATTATGGCACAGGGGCACTTATGAGATGCCCAGGGACTGAACCCGGTCGGTCCATTATACTGACACCAGCGAGTCAGGCGTAATGCTGTCACTTAAGCCCTGAGCGTTAGGAGGGAAGCCACTACTACCAACTTTAAAGTCTTTGGTTTGACCCGGCTGGGGTTGGAACCCGCGACCTCCCGATCTGCAAGCCGATGCTCTACCACCTGAGCTATTGTGGCCGGTTCAAATTTCTACCTGACTTTGTTGTTTTACTTTAAAAGAGATGAAAGGATTTTAATAAATATATGTTCAATTTGTAATAATTAGATTTAAGGCTGAACCAGTCTTAATTAACCCTTAGTCATGCAGATTCCGCTAATGATTGTGAAGGGTTTGTAAAGGTGTAAAATGACATATACATGCAGGCAAGGTACCTGTCTATTTATGGATTTAGCAGTAAAAAGTAAAGATCCTGATTTACATAATTGCCTAAGCTTAATCAATTAAGTCATAAGCTATACCCCACTAACATCTCATGCATTTGTCAGAAAATAACTTAAATATTTTGTATTGGTCATTAAGAAATTTTCCCCCAATTAAGGACAATTAAGGTTAAAACAGACTTTCTAAACTGGGAAAGGCGTGCTGTTTTGTGCATTCTTTATTGAATCCTGGATAATGCAGAATGAACCTAATTCAATAATTTGTTCAAATGAAAATAACCCTCTATGTTTAATTGGTTCCAGCTACAATGTAACAAAGGTCACAATGACCCAATCTCCAAAGGTCATCATGGCATTCATTATTTAAGTTATGCTTTGTGTGTGTGTGTGTGTTTGCGTGAGAGTTTGTCTGTGTGTGTGTGTGTCTGTCTGTGTGTGTGTGTGTCAGTGTGTGTGTCTCTGTGTGTGTCTCTGTGTGTGTGTTAGTGGCGGGTGTGCTTGTGTGCGTGTGTGTCAGGGGTTGGTGGGGGGGATGTACACACATATATCATAATCAAAAGATTGCCAAAAATACCAATTAAACAAATTATAAAGTTCAAAACTCAAATATTATTTTCCACTTTATTTGGAAATTATTTTCAAACTATATCTACAAGATCTGTACTATATTATTCATCTTATAAAAAAAAAACACCTCCATAAAAATGAACATCTATAAAACCAACAAACAGGTATGTCAAGCTAATTAACAAGTAGATATTGTTAATCTAATTAAGTCAGTGCTAATTAGCATGGTAATTAAAACTAATGGCAGTAAAGATAAATCAGCCGTAAAGACTCTGTTGAGGCAAGGAGACAAGATATTTAGCTAATTGGATGTCGGAATTTTATTTATATTACTTTAGTGTTAAATAAATTGTGAATTAATTTTCTTTATTAAGCAGAAGCAAATTCAATCTCATTCAGAGTCTAAATTATCCTCCTGTTAAGACAAAGAACAC
Source organism: Sinonovacula constricta (assembly GCA_007844125.1). Classification (NCBI taxonomy): domain Eukaryota; kingdom Metazoa; phylum Mollusca; class Bivalvia; order Cardiida; family Solecurtidae; genus Sinonovacula; species Sinonovacula constricta. The sequence continues at coordinate 48,492,197 of CM017565.1, forward strand.
AACTGAACTTACTTTTTTACATACATTATGTTTTATTATTCAACTTCCATATGGGGAAATTTTCAGCATACAGAACTCTGACGATGGATGAGGAATTTACAAAGCTGAGAGAAACATGATACATTACTACCAATATTGCAAACAATAAAAACTATAAAAAAACAACAATTTCATCACTAGCTATATCTTTCCTAATCAAATGTAGAGATCGAACCTTGCAAGCCTTCAATCTGAAGTTATGAATCTCAACTACCTTATAATTGGACCCTGATTTGAGTCAAAGCACTGCAGGAATTGACAGAAACTGACAGAGAAAACGTTCCAAGAATGTTGCTTTTGTCATTAACAACACTAAGAAGAAGAATTTGTATTTTGGTAAGAAAAAGATTCTTATAAAAACCTAAATCATTGTCCTTCAAACAGAATAGTAGCAGTACTTTAGTAATAATTATCTTTATTGTTTATTGGGTTTGTCGTCCCACCAACGGTATTTCAGTTATCTGGAGACTGTGTCCACGTGAAGAAGATATAGTGCTGCCTTTACTGTGTATAGCATGCCGTGAACACCTGGCATGACACCACACCCAATCACATTATTCTGACACCAGGCCAACCAGTCAGGGAACTACCCTTATATTTGCCTGAGCATTAGCAAGGGAGCTATACCACTACCATTATTTACAACTTTGGTATGTCGCGGCCCAGGATCAAACCTAGGGCCTTCCGTACCTGAAGCCGATGCTGTAACGATTGCACTTTGAGTTCCGGTATAGATGTGCACTTAGATATTGATACCATTACAACACAATGCAGCAACAATAGAAGCACACTAAAATTGTATTGTCTGACACTAAGTGACGAAAAACATACTATATAGGTCTATATAAATTGTGTACGTCAGCAATATTTAAACAGAAGGAAATATTTAGTAAGGGCAGTGTAAATATTATAGTTTTCAAAATTATAACAAAAGGTAGCTAAATTTAAAGTATAAACATACTACAACTTGAGTAGGAATTGTCAACTCTCTCACTTTTGGAGGGAGACTCCCACTTTTAAGGTTCAGAATTATTTGAAAATGTGGGTGTTTTACACATTTTCAGAAGTCTCCCTACTTGTAAACAGATAACTTCCTTCTTTGTTTATATGAAAATAACAAGTGTAAATCTCCAATTTTGGCCTCAGAAAAAGTTCACATGTATGATAATACTCTAACTTAAAAAACCGACTGGAACTACAACTGTATCTATCTCTATTGATATGACAAGTCCAAGGTTCTTTAATGTGTTAATTGCTTAATATCCATTCAGAACTTTAACATATTAATGGATCAACGACTGACTGGAATTGTACACAATGAGTATCTGTGGATGTCAATAGAAATGGCTAAAAAATCAAAAATACTGTACATCATTAACAACTTTCATCTGTAGTAATATGTTATGTGCCATGTGTTAAAAGATTGTGTTTGTCAATAAACTACAAGTTAATATTTACTCATAACTACATGTACATGTCCTCTACATACGGGTTCACATCGGAGAGAGAACTTTTTCATGTGGCGAGGTCTTGCATCTGGCCCATGGTGCACCAGTGGCCCGACTTTGACATTAACAATGAATGGACAGTGTCAAATTTACCATGATTGCATTAGCTGTGATGAAACAAAAACAAAATTAACTTAACACAACTACCACTTTAGAACTACGAAAACATACTTTGTACATGAATTATAAAAGATTTACAAATCATTGAGTACAGGAAGTTTTCAATCACGTTTTATCTCTGCTATCAACTGTGAAATAAACATGTACAAACTTTCGACTTCAAAATAATTAAGAATCACTGATTAATAAAGTTTAATTATGCAAAATTATTTTTTTTGTCTCTTTTTCTGTCAAAATGTTAGCTGGTTAAAGATTAAGTCAAGTTATGAAATCCTAAATTTCATCCATAAATATATTAACAGCTTTCTACTGATTAGATGGTAGTTTAAACTAGATTCCTGATATCTAGAAAAATAAATAAGATTAACTGATTAGGAAACTACAAAAACAATACCATTGTCATGGCATCATTGTTGTCTAAGTTGTTCATTCAACACATCACTGTAGTTCATTCTATACCTATTCTGTTGCATAATATTTCTCCAGAGAAAACAAAACTTCAAAAATTCCAGGAATTAACAATGGTAAGAATCACAGTTTTGCAACATATCTAACACAACTGTACCTCAAGAATGTCAGGGCATCTCAGTCCCACTTCTGTAGTGTTAGGAGTTGAGGTGTTTGGAACCCTGTCTAGAAGAGAGGGTTGTATATTTAACTAGACTGGGTGATTTTTATGGGGGCCGTATAAACAAAGGGGGAACTTGAGCCTGCTGATCTGTAGACACACCAGCTGTAATCTCAGAACCAAGGCTAATTAACCCTTTCTGTGCAAACACTCTCAACTGGGTCCTAGCTAGAAACCCTTCTGAAAACTGACAGGAAAGAAACTGTCAGTACCCCTTAGAATCAAAGCACTGAAAAGCTTAGTGTAAGTGGTGTAAGTTTAATCTTGTCAGTTATTAAAGGTGTACAGATATAATGGTAAAACTATTCATGGTGTATTAACTATTCAATGCATTGGGAAGTCTTCAGCTGCTGTAAACACCTTGATTTAATTTATAGATAATACGCTGGGACAACAACATCACTAACACCTGATAATAGTTTTAAATAGTTTTAAATCATATACAAATCACATACAGACATCTGTCAGATTTGTAAAATCAGGTAACAATATAATGTCATATTGCACAAAGATGCACAAAGGTTAATTTACATAAATATGAACATGTTATATATAGTAGGGACATAGCAACACTTTGTACTAATCTTGATCAGAAATACATCGTGATCAGACATCTGCTGAGAGGGGTGCGGGGTTAATGGCTGATCTGGATCTATACTATTTAAATAAAAAAAAGCTTCCCACTTTTAAGGTTCAAAATAATTTGAAAATGAGGGGTGTTTTACACATTTTTAGAAATCTCCCTACTTGGAAATAGATAACTTCCTTCTTTGTTCATATGAAAATTACAAATCTCCTAATTTGCAATTGAAAATCTCCCAATTTGGCCTCAGAAAAAGTTCACATGTATGGTGTAGTAGGTTGTAAACTTACCCTCAGCTTGTTACAGAGGCAACCCTCCCCTTTTTACAGAGGCTATATAATTAAGTACTGTAGGGTCATTTAATTCACTCAATTTTCTAGACAACACACAATCACCAATATCTTATACAACTACTAAAACTTGGATGCTCATATTTTAAAATTTCCCCAAATTATTCTTTGATTTTTTTGTTAAACCCATAATTGTAACCATTTTACATATAAAATGCCACAGATCATCAAATATCACATTTTTTTCTTTGAACTCCTCTAATTTTCCCCTCTATAAGGTAATGTGCCTTACATGTCTCTTCTTTAAACCCCCTTAAATTGGCCCCTTTTATAGTGCAACAGGTCTTAAATTGAAACTTTCTCAACATGTCTGGATGCAGGGATCTCTGCAGGATCCAATAATTAAAGTCATCTACTCCCATCTCCTCCGTCCCTAGACATCGCCACCCCTTGATGCACCCCTATGCTTCAACTTTTCAACCTTTTCATACTTAAACTATTAAACACCCCAAACTAGATACTTAGTCATTTCCTTACAGCTTCACATGAAAGTCACATGACATATTCCTAAATAGCAGGAAGCAGTGCTGACCCCTGATCAAGAAAGTTCCCAGTGGGAGACGGTGGATCTGAATCTACACTTTTTTTCAGCAGGATCCATTTCCCCGCATAGCAGACAAAGAGTTAAACACCCCCATTACAATCTTACAGATGTAACAGATCATTCTGGCCAGGGCAAAGTTATACCTGGGTTTTTATTACTTTACAATGATAGGGACAGCACTTCAACCTCAACCTGCTGTATTTGGTAATAAAACATAAATATTTTAAGTCAATATGCCGCCAAATTAAAACAAAGACTTAATTACATATCTCTTGTGACCCAGCAACAAATAGTGCAATTACTGATAAAATAACTCGCAAAACAGACTGTTGATCTGGATCTAAAACATTTTTCAAGATACTATCAATGTGAGGTTAACAGGATCAGAATTTTAACAGTGCAAAGCAAATTGTGCACTGAAGATAATATGATCATAAAAGTTCAGGCTCTCAGACAAGTTTAAACAATCAAACATTTGTCAACTGGTTCACATCTAGCCCCAAATCTAAAACCTGTTATCCATAATTTGGTCAGGTGTACAAAAATTGTGTAGATCCAGATTTAACCTGTTTCAGCACCTACATTGATTATGATCTGCACTACAGTACTTGCAACCTGAGGGGGTGAAAGTGGCATAGTGGCAGAATCACCCATTTGTAACTCCTGTGACTGCTCAGCCTACCACTGCATGGGTTCAAGTCCCATTTGGAGCAAAGGACTTAATATGGGAAGGTCTTCCAGCTGACGTGCGGTGCGACGGTGGCTCTTCCCGGACATTTGTTTGGGATCTTCCTCCACCAAAACAGCTGGACATCACCATTATGATCATAATTGGTTACTGTGATGTATTTAAAAAAAAAGTACTTGCAACCATAAGTTTCTAAACCTACAGAACATGAATGGATCAGGTGTATGCAAAAAGTGTCGATCCAAATTGGCTAATTATTGCCTCAGATTGTAAAAAAAGCCCAATCCAACTAGGATACATTGTTGCAGTATAATTTCACTACAAAAACATTCAAATAAGTAAAAAAAAAACTAAAATGACCACAGTTTCAATTAACATTGTTTTCTACATACCAGCTTTTAAAATGGTTTACACAAAATATCCAGTGGAAACAATTATAAACATGCTATTATTTAAAAAAGCAAGAAAGAAGAAACACATTTTAAATGGTTTGAAGTGTACATAATTAATAGGTCACAAACCCTTTATAATTTGTTTACCTCAAGTACTAATTAGTATTCAAAACATTGATAACACTAATTGGTAACGAATAACAGCATCCTACACAATGAAGCATAAAAACAATACAATTCGTCATAAACAGTCAACAATATTAGTAGCAATTAATTTTCAATTAAGCAAAATGTTTCATGTTAACTGCGCATCATCAACACTTTACGTTAATTCATTGAAATGAGGCAATTGCTCATCAACTGTGCAGAAATAAGACAAACAGACGGTTCTTAATAGGGCATTAAACATCAAAGTTAGAGGCTGATATTACACTGTTTTTGTTCAATTATTACTGTATCCCCTGTTCTCAAATTCTTTAACTTTCAAGACTTTCATTTTAAAAGACCCATCCTTCCCACGATAAACCCAAACAAACATTTAATTCTAAACCGTGTTTACAATTGTTCATGAGTCTCAACAAACAATTATGATTGTTTGTGTCGACTTCTAGCTGACTTACGTCAGGGTAGAATAACCGATGCCCCACAGGTCTATACTGGCAGACTTCCTTAAATGGAAATTATTGGCCTGAATGAAACAGGAACTATTTTGTTGAAGGAGAAGGCTATTATATGCTGACTTGTTTCATATTTATTAAATCAAATTTCAATTTTCATATTTATTATAAGGTAAAGGTACAATCAATATTAAAACTTCAATTAAGAAACAATTACTTTATGTAACATATAAGGTAATTCTTTTCTAAATGTAAGTTTTTACATATATACATATAACATATGTTTGATTTAACTTGAGGTTAAAACTTCAATTAAGAATCAATTACTTTATATAACACATTAAGTAATTCTTTTCTAAATGTAAGTTTTTACATTAATAAATATAACATAATCTATGTCTGATTAAACTTTAGGTTAAAACTTCAATTAAAAAACAATTACTTTATATAACATATAAAGTAATTCTTTCTAAATGTAAGTTTTTACATCAATACATATAGCATAATATGTTTGATACAACTTGAGGTTAAAACTTCAATTCAGAAACAATTACTTTATATAACATATTAAGTAATTCTTTCTAAATGTAAGTTTTTACATTAATACATATAGCATAATATGTTTGATACAACTTGAGGTTAAAACTTCAATTAAGAAACAATTACTTTATATAACATATAAAGTAATTCTTTTCTAAATGTAAGTTTTTACATTATTACATATAACATAATATATGTTTGATTAAACTTGAGGTTAAAACTTCAATTAAGAAACAACTACTTTATATAAGATATAAAGTAATTGTTTCTAAATTAATGTCTTTACGAATACATATAACACAATATATGTTTGATTCAACATAAGAAAAATACCAACTTGAAATAAAAAACTTTCAAATCTCAAACACTTTAGTCCTATTCTGTCAAAACAGACCTCTTTGAACAGTTAAAACATTATCTTGAACATAATTTATCCTCTTCAACAACACTTAAATAATGCTTTGCACCATTTTCTACCCCTACACAAATCCCAAACTTGAGCATTCCGTCTTGCTAATTAACGTATTTTTGTAACTTTTTCAAGAAGCATTTCATCTTGGTTTAAACGCTCGACATAAAACATTATGACCCAAGTCAATTAGTCCAAATTTAAACAAATTGGTTTGTTTTAGCACTCTAGTCTGATACAACTATTTTAACAAATATGATAGAGGTTCATTTGATCGTATTGTGAGGTTGGTTCTCGTTACTTTGATCTTCGTAATACACCTGTGTTAATGACACAATTTCACACAGTCTGATCAGCATAATATCTGCCTTTAGACAGATGCCATATAATTTTGTCCCTGGTGCATGAAGTAACTAGATGACAGGTTATGTAAATAACAGCGTACTCAGTTGATACTAAAACTTAGCTGAACGATGATATAAACACCTTTCTTACAGACTTGCAGAAAACCTGGGTTATTATTTACAATGTATCAATGCATGTATATGTTTTAACAAATTAACGTTTTTACAAATTATCAAGTTAAACTATGCAAAAAGTGACACAGAGATGCAAAAAGTGACACAAAGATGCAAAAAGTGACACAAAGGCCCATTGGGCCGTGTGTTGTTTGTAAACAACATATTCATACATGTGAACATTCCGATTCTGGCGAGGTGACTCCCTCTTTTAAGGTTCATAATTATTTGAAAATGAGTGGTGTTTTACACAATTTCAGAAATCTCGCTACTTGGAAAACAAATATCTTTCTTCTTTGTTTAAAAGGTAAAAACAATACAACCAAAAAAGAGACACTGTTCATTTTGTTTAAGGATGAGCCAATAATTTTATTTATTTATGTGTATTTATTCTTTGTGCATTTATCAATTTTAAAAATATTGTATTCTAAAAAAATGAATTTCAGGAGCTTTCGAATTGTGTACGGCTTTTAATTGTTTGACCACAAATGGAGAAATAACAAGGAAATAAAATTTACGCTTCTTTACAATTCATCGGAAAATCCCTTGAAGTAGCCATCAAAGATGGCTGCCAAGGTAAGGGATCTTCACTGATGTGGAAACAATCTATTCAACTTCAATGAAAACAAAACAAACTTTATATCTATAAACATTAATATATCCAGCTTCTGTTATCCTAGATTTTTTAATATCAACAATTAACACACAAGTACGACCTAAAATTATCATTTTTGTATTCTCTTTGACATGTCTCTACACGTGTTATTATGTAGGTTTAGTAAAGGCTAAAGGTACAGAACAACTAGTTCAATAAAAATAATTACCAATCTTAACAAATACATGTAAGGGTTTTTCCAGATTTGAATTGTACAATTTGAAAAACAATGTTTTTCAGAATAACTGGTATATTACAAAACTAAAAAACAAACGATTCCTTAAAAATTAAAACAAAACAAAATAAATTGAAGGACAAAATATGAAAACATATATTTACATATCTAATAATTTGAAAAAAGCAATATATTAAAATAATTTTTAAATTTACAGTGAAAAATCTGAAAAGAAGTTATAAGACCTATTTAACATTATAGATATTATCAAGGTTGGTTATGCTTGTCTTAATTATTACTTTGTATGCGAGTGTGTGTGGTGGGGTGGTGGTGGAATTTACACAATTTATTTTAAAATCCAAACTGTTTGTCAAGAAAAAAAGAAACATATCTTTAAAAGCTAGTTTATTCTAGATGAAAAAAAAAGTAAACAAAAAATAATTTCAAAGTTTACTCAAAACTCATAGGATGAGCTGACGTCCCAAAGTAAAAGACATGGAGGCTAGGGAGGTCTAAGAGGAAGTAACTCTTGTCACTCAAGGGAGAGAACCAACATAGATAGGGCATGTCAGACAAGTTTAAAACCTTTAATTTGTAAATCTAAGATTCTGAGACTATAGACTTGAAACAATCAAACAAACAAAAACAAAAAGACATGCATTTTAACAGTTTATCAATAGAGTGAAGAAAAGCATCAACAAAGAAAAAACATTTAGATGCTAGAATATGTCAATCAGTTAATAAACATCTAGTTACAATTTTTGATGCCTAATTTTGTAAACAGCAATTATTTGTGTAATTTTAATACTATATTATATGACAGTTTGTTAAGCTTATTGTTCACATGGGTTATTTTGTAAACAATATTCTCCAAAGTGGTGAAAATAAACAATTGTTTGGTTGTGTGATGAGCTTCCTATAGAATAGCTAATTATACTAAACTTATCAAATCTTATATTCATTACAATTTCAAAAGATTTATGAAAAATTTAATTGAAAATTTAATATCTACATAAAATAATACGAGTTTGTGAATTATAACAGTTCTTTGGTTAGAAATTGTGCAGTACAAATATAAAACAGTTATTCCAAAAGTTGTAAAGTAGAAAAGATTTGATATATTATTTTTCTTCTGAAATCTGGATTTGATTGGCATGTAATATTAAAACAGAACTGATTTGTTTCTGATATACTAGCTGGCATTTAGAATCTATCTGGTTCTTTAAATGAAATACACAATTATTGTCTGTGAGGAGAAAAAAACAACAAATATAGGAAAAATAACTTGGCTTTTTTTTTACTTTTAAGACATACAGTCTTTAAAGTAATTTATGTTTAATAGGTTATGAAAATTGTTTTTCTTAAGAGTATTCCGTGTTGTGTAAAAGATTCATATTAATTGAATATTTTTCAGCCAGAGTTATGTAATTTGTCAGGAACATGACCTGTGCATTGTTTAGTAAGTGTGTAAACTTTCATGCCAATGCTCTTTTTAGAAACTGAGAAATATCCAACTTGCCGAAAAAAGTTTAAACGGATGGACGGTTCAATAACTAGATGTCGGGGACATAAAAATTAAAAAGATTTTTAAAACAAATTCCTGCAAACTGTTACTTAAGTATTTCTAACAGATGTATGTTTTATCATTTAATAGTAAATCAATGGTTAAACCAGTCAACAATAAACCCTAAGTAGTGCAGTTTCTACTAAAGATTAGACTGATCATTGTGATTGCTTCACAAAGGGGTAAAATGGCCAATCATGAGTGAAAGGGTTAAGTTATTTTGATTCAACCCCAAGAATATCCCCTCTGATGCCAAATAATTGCACCTTCAGATAATTATGTAACATCAAAGAAAACAGATTATAAAATAAACTGTCTGGACTCTTTCAAAATTATAAGTATATAACAAAATTTCATTGACATTAAAAATGGTCTCATTCGGAAAATCAACATATTTTTTCACAGCAAAATGGTCTGCTGTTTTTTTGTCTAGCTCAATATTACATGTACGTCAAATTTTAAAGTGAAATCACTGATGGTTATTTATGTTTGCATGGTATATGGCACATGGACAGGGCAACATACATGTAAACTCTCCCACTTTTGGAGGGAGACTCCCACTTTTAAGGTTCAAAACTATTTGAAAATGGGGGGATGTTTTACACATTTCCTGAAATCTCCCTACTTGTAAACAGAAAACTTCCTTCTTCGTTTATATGAAAATAACAAATCTCCCACTTTGCAAGTAAAAAATCTCCCACTTTGACCTCAGAAAAAGTTCCCATGTATGGAAGACAACATATTAGAACTTGTACTATGTTAATCTCAGACCTTATATTCTAAGAACTATTATGTCATGGGTGGGGCGCCCATGGCGTAGTGGTACAGTCGCCGACTAGTTACTCCTCTGACCGCATAGCCTCTCACTGCGTGGGTTCGAGTCCTGTTCTACCCAGACATTTGTCAGGGGTCTTCCACCACCAAAAAGCTGGACGTTGCTTTAATGATCATAAATGGTCACTGCAATGTATTTAAAAAAAACCCCCAAAAACAACAACTCATGTCATGGATATCCAATGGCACCAGTATATCAAATAAACAATAAACTGTAAACTACATTTGCAATCTCAGACAAGATGCTCCCAAATAATTCATATATAAACAGGTAACAATACACATGTTTTAACCCAAATCTCAAATGCATCTCTTTATTCTAAGTTAGATTTTACTCTGTTATAATAACACCAAAAATCAACACGAAAAATTGCTCGACGCAGCTGGGAATCGACCCGTGGGTCACTTAATTACTGGTCAAGTGCGCTACCACTACACTACAGCGTCACAAACTGACCGCCAGAGCTGGGAATCCAACCGCTGGCCTTTTGATTATCGGTCAAGCGTGCTACCACTGCACCACAGTAGCAACATCAAATTTTTCATGTTAATTATATACAAATATACACAGAATATGACTACCGCATTTTCATTCCTAGCTATATTTTAATTCCTTTTTTTTTTTCTTCAAAAAACAGTGTTTGCTGACTCAAAAACTATGCATAAAACTGAATCTACCTTGACCACATGCCCAGGAATTTAATTTTACTGGTAATAAGTATGCATGTTTATATATTTGTTTGTTTTAGTGCGCTATATGTGTACATAAAAATATACATATATCATCTAAAGGAAATACATATTTTATTATATCAAGGAATATAACTGCAGAAAATCATTTCATATCAAAGAAATTTCATGTATGTAGCTAAAGAATATATAGTTAAAATTTTCTAAAAAAATTATAATCCACACCACACTTTTTTTGTCCAAAAATCAAAATATAAAGAAACCAAAGAATTGATAATCATTTTGAAGTCGTAGTCAATCTTTATCAAAAGACTGTTAAAATAACATGTATTTGTCTTTTCATTTATTTACATAACATTGGCAAAGCCATCGCTGCTTTTACAATCAAGTTTGATGGCAACATTACTGCTATGTCGTCAATTGCTGTTGTTGTTTTGAGGCTCGTAAATGTCTTTTCCAGGACTGGTGACTAAAATAATGATGTCATGTTATTATGACTGAGTGACCTTCGATGTAGATGGTCATCTTATGTGAACATGGCATGATATTATAGAGACGGTAGAACTTAATGTGTTTAGTGGACACTGTCTAGGTATTAGTGTAAGATTGCTGTACGAGACTGACTTATGAAAATAATAAACCTGGAGTGATTATATGCATGTGTTTATAATAGACCAGGAAACTTACAACTTTTATAAACCCCTTAAAATGATTCTGGGTAGAATGACTATCCACTAGGTAGAACTACTGTCCACTGATTAGAATGACTAGCCCCTAGTAGAACCAGTATCAGGTTAAGTTACTTCCTGGTGGGCAATGTGTAGTAATTAATTTTGCCCAAGGACTAACATCTCGTGGTTTGTCTGGGGTTCCAACAAAGGACCCCCAGATGCAGATCCAAACATCTAACCCACTAGGCCACACATAATATGGATATGAAGTACTGATGGACAAATCTGATAGACATACTGGTGGAGTGAAGGGTTAGAGGTTAAAGACATACTGGTGGAGTGAAGGGTTAGAGGTTAAAGACATACTGGTGGAGTGAAGGGTTAGAGGTTAAAGACATACTGGTGGAGTGAAGGGTTAGAGGTTAAAGACATACTGGTGGAGTGAAGGGTTAGAGGTTAAAGACATACTGGTGGAGTGAAGGGTTAGAGGTTAAAGACATACTGGTGGAGTGAAGGGTTAGAGGTTAAAGACATACTGGTGGAGTGAAGGGTTAGAGGTTAAAGACATACTGGTGTACTGAAGGGTTAGAGGTTAGACATACTGGTGGAGTGAACGGTTAGAGGTTAAAGACATACTGGTGGAGTGAAGGGTTAGAGGTTAGGCATACTGGTGGAGTGAAGGGTTAGAGGTTAAAGACATACTGGTGGACTGAAGGGTTAGAGGTTAAAGACATACTGGTGGAGTGAAGGGTTAGAGGTTAAAGACATACTGGTGGAGTGAAGGGTTAGAGGTTAAAGACATACTGGTGGAGTGAAGGGTTAGAGGTTAAAGACATACTGGTGTACTGAAGGGTTAGAGGTTAGACATACTGGTGGAGTGAAGGGTTAGAGGTTAAAATTGATAAACAACTTTACTTTAAAGATATTATATTTTTAATAATCAACATATGAGTGAAGTGAAAGGTGGGGGCATTAAAACCTTATTAACAACTTTATCTTAAATATGCTTCATTTTTAATTATCAATATACAAAAAAGATAGAAGGTTGGGGTGTTTAAACTTTATTAACAACTTTATCCTAAAAAATTCTAGAAATCATTTTAATAATCAACATACAAGTGGATATTAAGGTAGGTTGTAACAACTTTATTAACACCTTTCTTCTAAATGTACATGGACTGAAAGGTGGGGGTGTTAAAACTTTATTAACATTTTTTTTCCCCTGAAGATGCTGCATTTTTTTAACAATCAAAATTAAATGCTCATTTATCTTGTGACAACTTCATGTATATGTATTATAAACAATATAATGATAAAGACTTGGCAATAAAGTGTGTTTATCCTGATGTGACAGCTTACAGACCAAGCTGGCTAATTTAAATCTACACATTTTTTCCCAAGCCTTGATACCTGATCTTAGCTAAGACTTAAATAAATAAAACTCGTTTAAAAGTGAATTTTCTCTTATCACAATACAGGCACATACTTAAGTACTTTTAATTATGCATTTCAATATACATCTTAGGGCTGTGTTTGCAAACCAATTAAGTTATACCTATCAGGATTTAATTTATTTTAGGTGTTCAATTTAAAAAAATAAAATAAATCTATAGAATTCTGATTTAAGTAAGCTATTTTAATCATTCTCTTGACTTCTCCAAATTTTCCCCAAATATGTGTACACATATCTTCAATAATAATTAAACATCTTTCTGCAGTATATAATTAAGTTAATTAGGCAATGAAAATTTATATGAAAGCTATCAAACAAATTACTCATTATATTGGTGTATTTTGCATATAAATTGGTATAGAAGCAGAAGATATTTTGTATTAAAGATAAAAACATGTGATGTGAAATAAATAATAAAATAAAAATTGTTAATTCATGAGGTCCATTTTGAAGAAAATATATAATTAACAAAATTAAATAAGAAAAAAAAAGTGCTCATGCAAATTCATTAATTTGAAAACCAAATCGAAATCACTGATAATTTTATCTGTTTGTTATACATAAGTCTTGTACACTTGTCAACAAAAAATAATAATTAAGATATTTTGAAAAGTTCCTTAACACACATACTGTCATGATGAATGAGATATTTGTTTAGGGGTATTGATTAATATTCTTTTTTTAACTTATGTGTTTTAATTGAAAAGGGTCACTAAAAAGTTCAGAAATATACTCAAAATACAAAATATTCTATATAGACATTGCAAATCATCAATTCACTTAAATATAATTTACTAATGAGTTTGCTATTTAATGAATGTATATTTGTGATTTCTTATTTCATCACTTAATTAAATCTAACTTATAGAATCTACAGAACATTTCTAGGAGATTTATTCTATACCTTTCTAATGTATTTCTAGCAGATTACTAATTTAATTAACAAAATTGATTCGATCAAATGCATCATATACTTCCTTGATAAAGGGAAAGTAAAGATTTATCTTCTGAATCAGTACCTCCAAATCAACATCTTAATATAGTTTTCTAACTTAAATTTAGAAATATGAAATATATCGCTTAATTTAATTTTGTTGCCATAAAATTATAAAGTAACTAAAACCTGTTTTAAAAGCAGAAACCAAAAACATATAAAAAAAAAATTGTTGCACAACTGTTTATAAAATAGAAAATGCTCCAAAACTCAGAAAATGCCCCTAAACTCTAAAATTATCAACAACAGAAAAAAATCACACGAAAAGAACAAATATTTTAAAGAAAATGGGAGGAGAGTGTAAAAAGAATGAAGAGACAGAAGGATAGACAGAAAGAGATATTAACATCAGTGAGTGAATGAGAGAAGAGTTAAAGCACAAGGAATAACAGATAAACACACAGTAGTTGTGGGGAAAAAATAGAGAGAAGGAAGTAATTCAGTATTGCCAGAGAATAAAAATAAATCATTAAGTTGTAAAACATTCTGGACTGTCCAAAATGAAAAAAAAAAAAATTGGAAATGTTGACAAAATTTACTTTTTATACCAGATCATACAACAAGATATATGATTAATATGAGCGAGAGATATAGATAAACAAATGCTACTAACCTGTTTGAAGGATGGTTATAAGTCCAATCACACAATTCACAGAACTTACAAATACTCCAAAATGAGCAAGAAAAAGTAAATCATCAACTAAAACATTATTGTGAATACAAAATAAAACTTAAAAAAAAAAAAAAACAACTTTTCTCTGACGACCACTGTCAACTCAGTTCAGTACAAGATATTGACGAAACTCTAACAAAACTCAAATCAGCGTCATTTTATCTGTCGTTAGCAGTTCTTACTACATCGGAGAAGTGGTAATATTCCCTTGGTCCAATAAAGGAATGAAGAAAAAAAAATCGCTGTGGTAGAGTGAACAGAGAGAGTGAGTGGAGCAAATATCTGACTGTCCGATACAAAAACTCTGAAACAGTGAGCGAGTTTAAGACTTCAGCCACTGTTGGAAAGACCTGTTGGTGGTAGGGTCTGCTTGTGTTAGCTGTGAAATGTTTAAATGGCACAGGAGGTAGGATGATACCACAGTCCCTACCCCCATTTGCTTCAGTCTCTCTCTCTCTCTCTTACAGTCCCCCGTCACAATTAAAGGAAAGCTGACAAAATCTCTTATTAACACAAGAGAAAAGGGGGCACTCTCTTCTGATATCGAATTTTTGTTGTTGTTGTTGCCATAGCTGTTGTTGTTGTAGGGTTTGATGGATGGATTGATGGATGGAAGAATAGATAGTGTGGTTTGGTTTTGCTCAATAGATAGATAGATGGATGAATGGAAGAATAGATGTTGTGGTATGGTTTTGCTAGATAGATAGATAGATGAATAGAATATTAGATGTTGTGGTATGGTTTTGCTGGATGGATAGATGGATGAATTAAAGAATAGACGTTGGATGTTATTTCATTAGCTTTAAGATAGCATTTAAAGTTTGAATATGGATTAACACATAGTTTAGGTAGGCTATTTTTTTTGTAATAATGTTCCATCCATCTTATTTCCTATCCAATATTTTGTAACCAATTTATTTTTCTTAAACTGCAGAGAAAGATAATGTTACGATTTTTTTTGTTTAAGTTAATTTCATCTTATCCGATGTTTTTTCAGTAGAGATGAGAAAAAGGGCTCGTATGGTACATGAGTTTAAACCCCATTTTCATGTAAGGGAGATCTTCCAGGTGGCATACAGTGTGAAGGTGGTTCTATCAGTGATCTTTCCCCGAAATTGGACATCCCTATAAAGACTGCATTAAGGCAATGTACTTCAAATAAAAAGAGTTGAGAAAATACATAGAAAGATAACAAGATTGAGGTTTGACCTGAATCAAGTTGTCATATTTCATGAGAGGATTGTTTACATGGGTGGGGGAATGCTGGCAAGTATTGGACATGTAATGGGTGATTAAATACTGGCAAATATAGGCTGAACGGGAGGAGTCTTGAGAAAGAGATTTGTAAACCCTTTTGGCCCACCGACACATCTTCAAGGCCCTGATGAAGCAAGATTTTTTTTTTGAAGTATGAAAGCTACCCAATTAGCACAGTCGGGATGTTATATTATTGTTTCTACTTAGTCCTTATCATGTTATATTTTTATAAATGAGCCAGGGATGGATCCAGGGAGAGAGATGGGGGGTGGGGATGCATCCCCCCCACCAACCAGGTAAAAAAGGAGAGTTGTGAAAACACATACATGTAAGCTTAAAAATTATTAAGCTTTTAAAGTAAATTTTGTCTGTTGACTGCTAAGGTCGAAGTTGGGGTCCATTAGTGTAAATATATATATATATATATATATATATATAGTATTTACTGCGATAAAGTTGAATGGACCTTTGATTCATCACCCCACACCCCACCTCAAACTTTCTGGATCCGACACTGTAATGCACAATACTAAAATCTTAGTTAATTACTTTCAGTGAACTTCATGCAAATTTTACAAACATGTATTCATAGAGACTTAGCAACATAAAGTGCAGACTCTGATTTTTGTTAAAACTATTTGTCTCATCCTGACCAGTTTATGCTTCGCAGACTAAAAGTTAAGCTGGAATGGCTTCAAGATGGTTATGGTGTACTGATGGTGGTTCTACTCTGGCAAGTTAACTGCTTAGGTTAACTCGCTGTTATCTTGGGAAGACACCAGACATTCTCAAGGCTGGTTGGTTGTTTGTTAAGTTTATTGTCCCACCAATGTTATTTTAGTCATTTGGAGAGGGTGTCTTCTTGAAGCAGATAAAGTGCTGCTTTCACTGCATATAGCATGCCATGAACACATGGCATGATACTACACACATTATCCTGACACCGGACCACCAAGTCATAAAACTACCCTTAAATGTGCTTGACCATTTTTAATGATTTTGGTATGCAGCGGCCAGGGATCGAACCCAGGGCTTCCCATATCTAAAGTCAGTGATCTACTGATTGCCGTACCAGGTCTATTATTTTTTCATAGGTGGAACCAGTGTTGTACCACAGCCCTCTAGAAGGTCTCCTTAATTAAAGGTTCATAAATCCTAGGGCTTAGTGAAGTTGGTAAGGGAGTAAATGTTTTAATGGTCTGGCTAATTAGAGTTATTGAGCATGTGCCATGTTTTTAAAGGGTCTCTCGTTCAAGCCTCCCAGCACCTTTTTTTCGCCATTTTTTCAATCACAAAGAGAGATAAAAGACTTGTCTGGGGACATAGGGACAACCCCTTTAACCCACTGGATAACAAGGAAAGCATTATCCAGTATGTAAATAGCACTTTTTCAAATTAGGTAAAAAGCGTAACACGATGAGATTCATCTATGGAATAATTATCTAACTCTTTCATACAAAGTTGTGTAATGATTTACATAAAGATAATATTTGTAAATATCACATGTATGAATGCTAACATTTATTTAATGAGCACACTAACTTGTTGCTAAATGAGCAGCACTACAGTCAGTCCTGCAATCTATCAGCTAGAAATCACGTCATTTGAATTCCCGCGTCACTAAACAATAGAGCTTAGGCAAAAATGAAGTGACGGAAGGCAATCAATTAAATTTGTGAGACTAAGGGCAAGGCATGCTTCTGTCTCCAGGTTTCTACCAGTTAATTACCCAGGCAGACAACAAAAAACGGCAATCAATAAATCCTGATCTAGGTTTCCCCGCATTCGATAAGCCTTGATTAAAAATGTCTAATTAACGCGTAGGTCGAAAGCCATAGAAAATGTGGCCATTACCTCTGGTCCGATTATCGGCTTACAAATAATTATTTTCACAATTGCAATTAAGTGAAAACATTTATTTTATGGCATAGGACCGGGGGAAGCTGGGACTCTTTAAGTCTTCTTTGTCATTTATGCTGGGAATTTCTTTTAGCTCTTAACATGCTAGACATCAAATAACCAAGCCTCGGAAAAAAAGTGTAGATCTTGATCAGCCAACTGCGGGTACTCCTTGGAGCAGTCTGCCCAGGATCTACACTGTTTGCAACAGAGTTCTTTAGCTAATGCCTAACATGCTTGAATTGATCGGACCTAGAAGAATGCAATGGATCCCGATCAGCCAACTATGTGCACTGCTTAAAGCAACTTGCCCAGGACCTGCACCATTTGCTGCAGTGTCCCTTTATAAATATTTACATTATATCAGGCCTGGAAAAATAGCGTAGATTCAGACCAACCTTGACCTTTGCTTCAAAATCTTTAGTTAAATATCTATCTTAGCTTTAGACATAAATTGTAAGATCAGCATCTGCAATATTTGCTTCTTCACCTGTAGCAATATGTCTAGTTACCTTGGCATGTAGATGTCAGCAAATAACTAAGGTTAAATAACTTCTGTCACTTTTGGTATAAGCTAAAGAATAGGTGGATGACATTTTCTTGGTGTTTTCTACCAGGTGAAATACAAACAGCATTGCATCCTTCTCTTTTGTTTATTTGTTACATCACACATACACAATTATGATCACTGGACCTGGAAGTGCAATCAATAGAGCGTCTACTCCAGATACAGGAGGCCCCAGATTCGATTCTGGGCCACAACATACCAATGTTGTTAAAAATCATAGTGGCATAGCTAGCTCCCTTGCTAATGCTCAAGAAAATATATGGGTAGTTCCATGACTGGTTGACCTGGTGTCAGGATAATGTGACTGGGTGTGGTATCGTGCCAGGTGTTCACGGCATGCTATACACAGTGAAGGCAGCACTATATCTGCTTCAAGTGGATACTGTCTCCAGATAACTGAAATACTGTTGGTGGGATGATAAACCCGATAAACAATAAACAAACAATTATGATCATACTGGTGATGTCCGGCTTATTATTGATGGTGGAAAACCTCAGACAACTTCCAGGGTAGAACCACAGATGCGCCAAAGGTCAGATGGAAGACTTCCATCCATGAAAAGTGTTCATATCTATTGGTACTCAATTACACACGGAAAAGGCTGAGGTGTTTAAATTTGGCAATTCGAAGCACTCAACAAGAGGTCCCCACTCATAATGGTATGTTCCTTGTATTTTAATGCAAAAAGAAAAGCACAGGAGAGCACAGGTGCTCAACAGTCTGACATATCTTAACTCCAGGGGCGGATCCAGAAAATTTTGGTGTTGTGGGAGGGGGGGGGTATAAATCTAGATCCATTCAACTTTATTGCAGTAAATACTAAATATATACACAGAAAGGGACCCTAACTTCAACCTAAGCAGTAGACAAACAACATTTACATGTTTGTGTTTTCACAACTCTACTAATTTTTACCTGATCCATCCACTAGATAAGGTGACAGCAAACAGCATAGATCCAGATCAGCCAGATCCCTGCTAGGCAATATCTAACTCAGATCTACATTATTTGTGGCTTAGTCACAACTTGCGTTGTTATTGTAACAAAACATTACCCAATAATTAACAAACAGGATGTTTTATTTGCTAATGCAACAGGCTTAATGTTGGCATATCTTGACAAACAAAAATATTTTCATGACTGAAACTCAAATGTTGCAACTTAATGCCAAGAACATGGTAATATTTATACTAAATATCAGCCTTAGATGGCTAATTTGATAACAATTTCATTTTTTTTATCCATTTAATGTATGTACCAGTACATTTATATTTTTTTCCTAAAAAAAGGCTCTCTCTAAAAAAATTTTATGTTCAACTCTTGAGAAATGCAATTTGCTGAAAATTTGAGTAATAGCGTTTTTAGAAAAAAATATAATTAATACAGTTGCCTCTGTAACAATTTACAATATTTAGTACATTTATATACTTCTACTTTTTGTTGCAGACGGCAACAGAAAGCAGGGGTGCTTAACTGTCTGACATATCTTGATAATCTTGATCAATCCCAAATTTAAGTTTTTATTTTGTGTCATGGCTGAAAAAGTCAAATCACAATTGTAAACAATATGCTCAGAACAAAAAAATACAATTTCCCTCCAAAAAAAACATAATAATTGTTTCAAGTATCAAATCAGAGGAATGACCTTGTAAAATAAAGAAAAATAATTCAGAAATTCTTATAAAAAGTGAAGAAAAAAAATCGAAATTCTTCCATGTCAAGTCATTTACAGCTACAAGTTTGTATTAATACCATTGTTTATAATTTCTCTTTATCTCCCGAATTTGAAGCAAGTTAATCAGAAGTTCTTATCTCGCGTCAAACTTTGCAATTATTCATCGTGGAGTAATCGTGCCGTTGTCCAAAAGCTGGTATTATATATCCCATAATTCAAACACACTAATTCCCCCTTATGTCACATTGGAAGATATGGGGGAAAACTGTTAAAATTAATTACATAGATAAGGGGTTATTTGCTCGACGATTTCAACTCATAATTAAGATAAAAACCTGTTTGGTTAGCCTTTTTATGTCAAATAAAAGGATTAAGCATGAACTTTGACAACTAAGTTCTTCAATTCTATCATAGAAACTAATGAAAAAACAACAACCAACACTTCAAATAGCGACATTATCAACCAAAGTTGTCATCACTTTTGAAAAAATCCTTCAGAACTTTAAAGGAAGAGTCATCACAGTAATAATGACAACATCTTACAATTTTATTTTACCTGTATCTCGATTTAAGAATAACTGATTTTTCTTTTCAAATTTTCTGTCTTTCCAGTGGCTTAGTTTATTTTTACTATCACATCTATTTTTAGTTTTGAGATATATCTTTCCATCAGGGAATATATCTTTAATCTATAATGTAGAAACTAAGTTAATTATAACGATGATTATCCAGTATTGAAGTGACTATATTTCAAGGCATAAATCTAATTTTCTTTTTTTTATGTACATTTAGATGTTCACCTTTTCATCTATCTGTCTTTCAGTCTGTTCTTCCATCCATGTTAATCTGTATGGCTCTTTTTTCAGATAACTGGAAAAAATTACGGCCATTACATTTTTGTGCTTAGTTTCAAATCTGGTTGCATAAATTGTATTATTAAGGTATTTTTATTTCATATTAACTGCAAAGATATTATTGAAAAAAGTACATTGCTTTGTGTTGCTTGTCATGACTTGGTCATTAGTACTTTTTTGTCAAAAATGTCAAAACTTTTAAGTTTGCCTCTTTTTACCAACAAAAAACACATGGTAATGTAAAATGCATTTTAATTATACTTTATATTGTTATTACATATCAAATAATTATAACCAAATCATTCAGTTGATGCAACCAGATTTGAAACTTAGCACAAAATTGCGATGGCCGTTATTTTTTCTACATACATATTTTTATACATAAATGTGCATCAGCAGACTTTTTCATCACACCTGATTGTTTATGGTATCTGTATTTGTTTCTGCAATTATTAAATTAATGGAATTTGTACTGGAAAAGTCATGTTAGAAAAACTGTACTGTCTATACTGTGAAAGTCTGTCAATATAACATTATACAAGTAACATTAATACTTGGTCAACCAGTCCAGCAACAGTTTATAAGACACACATCAGATGTTGATATACTTTATAAAAACATGCTGTTTCTGAAACAAATTAACGTTGACTAACTTGAAGTTTTATGGGAAATGATAAATGCAAGGGTCAGTTAATAATTCT
This sequence comes from Sinonovacula constricta, assembly GCA_007844125.1. NCBI lineage: Eukaryota > Metazoa > Mollusca > Bivalvia > Cardiida > Solecurtidae > Sinonovacula > Sinonovacula constricta. Next base: position 48,513,797 of record CM017565.1, read on the forward strand.
TCTTAAAAATATTGGAAGAGCAATAGATAAATGATTATATACAGTTTATTGGGCTTTTCTTGTGTCCTTTAAATATATCACACCAACACATTCCGGTGATTCTGGTGACATACAATTGTGGAGGAAAACCAAGACCTCAGACAAATGTCTGGGTAGATCCTCCAGTGCAGAGCAAGTCAGCCTGGAAGACCTCGAAACATTGGAAGTTCTCATCCTGAAGGAGACTTGAACCCACATCACCCTGATGAGGTCTCGAACGCACGCGATGAAAAGCCGAGGAGACTAAATCTCGCTGGGCTTCTACAAAATCTCATCTGATTGGGCATTGAGCCTATACAGTAAGGGATTAGTTAAGTCATATACAAGGGGCCCCCATGGCTGAGTGGTTAGAGTCTCAGATTTGTAACTCCTCATTCCCTCACTGTGTGGGTCTGAGCATGGCCCAGGCAAGAACTTTCATGTGGGGGAGACTTGCAGCTAATCAGCTGTGTGCCAGTGGTTCTACCCAGACATACATCTTGGGCCTTCCTCCACCAATAATTAGAAGGACTTTGCCAAAATCACCATAAGTGTGTCAGTGCGAATGTAACAAAAAACAAATCGAACAATAACGATAATTTTATACAAAATGCACCCCAAATTCTTTTACCATAGGTATTTACCTGGTTCTGTCAGTACATCTGATAAAAATGGAACTGTCACATAATCTATCCCGTACTGTCCACTGTTGTTCCAGCTGACCTGAAAAAATATTATACAGAAAAAAAAAAATAAAACATATAAAACTATAACTTAAATCTGACAAATATGAATTTTCATCAAAATTGATGTAAAACGACAGGAGAAGAACAGACAAAGTTATGTTCATAAATGGACAGACAGGTGAACAGACAACAAGGCTGCAGTATACATCCTCAAACTTTATTGTTGGGGAGGTTAAAAATACATTAGAATTTTACTTCTCTTCAGATAGCAGTAACTTCTACCATCCTAATTCTTAAAGGAGGTATCCGGCAGTTTGGACCAAAAATATTTTCCTTACACATCTCAATAAACCATTGGCACCTGAACAGATCTCGTAAAATGCAATTTAATGATGTCCTACACCTGTCTGAAAAGTGTACCATAATGCCACAATCGTCATGACAAAAATGTATTTCCTATCTGAGCCATGCTGCACATTTAGCTATTTTCAAAGTAAGAAAACCACGTGACCACTAATGTTTTAGCTCATCCATGTCATTCGCTGTGACGTCGATGTCTATTTTCAGCAGAAATCCCAATATTTCTTATTTATAGATTTAAAAAGAATGAACATTTTAAAAAAAACGAGTTTTACTGCCCTAAAATTGAGATTCTGTTGAAAATTGTCAAAACTTAGACTAAAGTATGATTTTTCTGCAGAAATTATGCACAATATGCTAAAGCAGTGGTAAGGTATTGTTGTGAAGTTGTGGTTCACTTTTCAGACAGGTGTAGGACGTCCATAAATAGCATTTTGCAAGATCTGTTCAGATAACTATGGTTTACTAAGATGTTTAATGAAAATATTTCTGGCCCACACTGTCGAATACCACCTTTCATATCAAATAACTTTACATGCAACAACATACATATAATATACAAATATGACACCCTACAATAAATAGGGTCCACCATAAACTTAAACAATTAACTAAAATTCAAATAGAAATGATTTACAAAATGATATCACAAACACATATAAATTGAGAAAAAAAAACTCACCAAAATAAACACAATTTTATATAATTCTATCAAGAAGACCTCCGAAATAAACTAATAAATCCTAACTACGAATAGTTACATGTGGAGATTTCATTTCTTATATGCCAATAAATAGCATATATGTAAAAGAACCTTTATGACAAGAAGGGGTGAATATGTTTATAACACATACTTCCACTGCAATACAGTAATTAGTCTTATTTAAAATTAGTTATCACAGTACAACAGAATGTAGTCAAGGCTCCGTACAAAGACACAATGTAACTAATTACTACAGAGAGCTAACAGAAAAAAATCATCAGCATCATTCTTATCATTATCACAGCATCCTTAATCGCTGCAACTGGGGTTGTATTGTAAAAAGTGAGAGATAATAATGATAATTGCCATCATCATAATCATCTTTTATTGTAATTATTATCATCTTCACCACTGTCATCATCACAGTTATCATCATGATCATAATAATCTTCATCATTGTCATCTTCATCAGTCATCATCATTGTCGTCGTCATCATCATCATCATCACCATCATCATCATCATCATCATCACCATCATCATCATCATCATCATCACCATCATCATCATCATCATCATCATCATTATCATCTTCATCAGTCATCATCATTGTCGTCGTCATCATCATCATCATCACCATCATCATCATCATCATCATCATCATCATCATCATCATCATCATCATCATCATCATCATCATCATCATCATCATCACCATCATCATCATCATCATCATCATCATCATCATCAGTCATCATCATAAGTATCATCATCATCAGCAGCAGTCATCATCATCAACATCACCATAATCATCATCATTATCATCATCATTAGTATAATCATCATCTTAAATCATCATTATCATCATCACTAGTATCATCATCATCATCATCATCATAATTACTCACTTATCATCCACGTCATTCTCGTCCTCCTCACACCCATCACCTCAAACATTATCAATTAAAAAAAAAAAAGAAGAAAGTACTTTTATAACGACAAAAGATTAGTGAAGCAATGTAACAGTATAACAATAATGTACACTTCACAGCATCATCAAACCCATAACAATTTTTCTACCTGTTCACCAAGAACACATTTAATCGCACAAATAAAAAAAATCAAGCTAATTGCAATATACAGACTAAAGCTGTACACATTTAAATGAGCACATTAGCTTGCACTAATTAGTTGAAGGTTCAGTATGACACTAATAAGCAATGTGATGATCATCGGAGATAAAACATTTGCTGTACGAATATCATTAACCATGCGTCAGTAAAGCTATGATAACAAATAGATGCATCTCAGTGTTTATTTTATTCCTCTGCCTAATTAGAAAAAATAAAATTCAGACTTCATAAATCATCATTTTATATATTTATGATCTAGATGGGTTTTTTTAAAAATATTTTTCCTCTTTTTATAATTTCATAGCAGTTAAATTTTATATTTTTAAAAAAATAAAGTCTGATGTTATGAAGGATTTAAATGCTCTTTTTGTCAATTTATTAAAACAGCGGAAAAAACAACAAACATGAATATTTATTAAAAAAAACGAAATTTGACATTTTTGTGGATATTAGTACATGTGTGTACACTTTCTGTCAGCAACTGGTAGATGATGTGGACCTTTGTATAAATTTGTCAATAAGAATAACAATATAGATGTACAATGGACCTTATACATGTAATTACATAAGAAATCAACCACGGTGAAAATTAAAGGCAATATATGACAATGATATTTGGAAAACAAGTTTTTTTGGCTACAATTTACAAAAAAATGATATTTCCTAAGAACTCCTGTAACTCAAATATTGTCACTACTGGCAACATTCAGCTATTATTGGTGACACGCTGGAGTTCAATGTCTATATATGGAATGCTCACTGAAAGCTGCACATTGGGAAAGTTTGTTTTGCGGACTTTCATAGCCTTGATAAAATATGTGTCTGAATTCGATAAACAGCATTCTTTCTTGTTATTTATTTTTATGTATTTTTATATATATTTATTTTTGTGTGATACAAGCACAGCAGAAAATGAGAGATTTTGGTTTATTTCTTTCTATAAATAAATTCTTAAAACTTTGAATGTTTTTTTAATATGTATTCTCTGTATGCCCTTATTCATAGTTAAGTAGCTACAAATGCTTCTCAGTACATAACATGCCTGAAGTATTTTTGGCCAAAAGGTTAAAGTTATGGACTTGGGATATGAGGGTCTTGGGTTCAAACCCTTTACCCGATAACAGATTATAGTTCTTGTCCTTTATTTGTTTATGGGGGACCCCAGACAAATGCTCAAATCAAATAGGGTCTGGACAATAAAGTAAAACCAAATGCTCATGTTTTTATTAAATAGTGCAGATTTTTGGCTATGAGCACTCCAACATTGGCCAAACTGAAAGAAATCTCAAGCAAAATGGATCAACAACTCGTCCAGTTTGGGCAGTGTAAAGTTAATAATCAAACTGAATTTTGTGATCAAAGTCTTTCATAGCATTTCGAATGTAGAATGAGTCTTTTAACTTTTAGAATCTGTGTTCAGACCTCTTAAAGCAAGAAAATACTCATACAGGTGGAGGGAGGCTCCCTCTTTTAAGGTTCAAAATTATTTGAAAAAGATGGGTGTTTTATTTACATATTCAGAAATCTCCCTATTTGGAAACAGATAACTTTCGTCTTTGTTTATATGAAAATAACAAATCACCCACTGTGCAAGTGAAAATCTTCCACTTTGGCCTCAGAAACAGTTCACATGTATAAATACTATAGGCATTTCAAACCAGAACAAAAACAAGAAATCTACATTTTCTGTAATTATCTATCTTTTCTGGCTAATAGGAATTTTCTCTCCCTAAAGAAAATATATTTTCACACTTTTGATAAGTAAAATCTAATCAAGGGGTCTCTGTTTACTTATCAAAGCATAGAAGGGAGTTAAAAAAGAGATTGGGGCTGAATGAGCAATATAGATATTCACACTGGTCTATCTGTATAATTAATATGTCAGAAACAGGCTCAATCTGTTGCTATCAATCTAGTGTTTCCTTCCCTGCTTCCCAGCCCAAAACAACAGGGGGTGCTGGAGGAGGGAGGGAGGAGGAGGAGCAATCAGAGCAATGAAAGCAGCTTACAAAAGCTTCCGGATCCACCATTAAACTCCTGTTATCTTTTTATGGCTGTATTAATCACTATTTTATCATGCACAGGGCCTCACCATGTGATCTATGATCCTCTGTGCTGCATATTGCTTTCATAGAGAAGCCTTCACTCTCCACTCCAATCTCAGGCAGTGCCACCCTATACCCTTGGTTCCTTACCCCCAGCGTCTCTTTATTCTTTCTCTATTTTACACCCCATCCCCATACCACCTCTACCCACTGTGCATCCCACCAATCTTCTACCCTTTTTTTTATCTTGATTGGTTCCACTCTTGTTACTAACAGCTTCTGTCTTCAGCCGGGAACCAGAATCCCCCAAAATGCACCCCCATTAATTTTATTTAATTTCACTCAAAATGGGCAGTGAAAAGTCCCACAGTCCACCAGCTCCCCACCCACAAGTTTTGGGCTTAGATAACACAACCTTTACACTTAACATGTTTGCAAAGTTCAAAGTATTTGTTTAATCTCACAATTTTGCCATCAGCTAGCTGGTCCGGATTGATAAGTGAGAATATTTCATATGCGACTGTTAATGAAGTTTGTTTTCATCCCAGCTTTCGCTCTTATCTATACAACTTAAGACTGTTAATAACAGATACTGTTTACTTTCATTTATCTTTACATCTCTCTTTTCCATTTCAAGCACCTTTTGTTCTCTCTTTGCTAAACACTATAAAATTTATGCTTTTCACTTTAAAAGTGAAAGGCTGTGACAGAGTCTGGATGTGCTATGAGGGAAGTCATGGGTTTGATCCCAAATCCAGCAATACAAAATTATTAAAATATGTTGTTTATTGTTTATTGGGTTTATCGTCCCACCAACAGTATTTCAGTTATCTGGAGACGGTGTCCACTTGAAGCAGATATAGTGCTGCCTTCACTGTGTATAGCATGCCGTGAACACCTGGCATGATACCACACCCAGTCACATTATCCTGACACCAGGCCAACAAGTCGTGGAACTACCCTTATATTTGCTTGAGCGTTAGCAAGGGAGCTATACCACTACAACTTTGGTATGTCGCGGCCTGGGATCAAACCCGGAGCCTCCCGTACCTGGAGCCGACGCTTTACTGCTACAAGGTATTAAAATAGATCCCAACTCTATCAATACAAAATTATTAAAATATAGTACATGTACAGGTAAAACTTTCCTAGCAAAGCTGATGAAGGATGTTAGCTTTGGACTTTTGTTAGCACCATCACAAGTATGAATATATTATCAACATCCAGCTTTTATGATTGGAGGATGACCCCAGACAAATGTCCGGGTAGAACCACTGGCACACTGCAGGTCAGCTGGAAGACCTTCCTGTTTTCACCCAAACCAGGACTCAAACCTTTGCAGTAAGAAGCTGAGACGTGACAACCATTCTGTCGCAAGCGCCCCTCCAAAATTCTTTGAAAATATGAACTGGACTTGCTGAAACATTAAAACGAGATTTTTCTCAAGCTCAAATTGTGACTATGATTACTTCTTACTGGGACAAATTGTTACAATGCCAATATGATATACATTCCATTACATTATACATTTCATTATGTTATACATTCCAACATGTACCGGTATTACACCATTACACCATTAACCCTTCACTTCTTACTGGGACAAATTCTTACAATGCCAATATGTTATACATTCCATTATATTATACATTCCATCACATTATACATTCCAACATATATTACACCATTAACCCTTCACTTGTTTCTGGGACAAACTGTTACAATTCCATTATGTTATACATTCCAATATGTTATACATTCCAATATGTTATACATTCCAATATGTATTACATTCTAATATGCTATACACCATTAACCCTTCACTTCTTACTGGGAAAAAGTGGTATTATTTCATTTTGTTATACATTCCAATATGCATTACATTCCAATAGGTTATACACCATTAATCCTTCACTTCTTACTGTGAAAAAGAGGTACAATTTCATTATGTTATACATTCCAATATGCATTATATTCCAATAGGTTATACACCATTAAGCCCTTACTTGCTGGAAACATCATTTATGCCAGTGATATAAAACCTACACCATTTAACAGTGTTTCCAGCAATTAAAGGATCAACCAGGCAAGGTTAAGGTATTGATATATTACAGTAAGGTGTTAACAACATAATAGAGATAATACTGAACTGTAAAAAAGTTAACTTGGGAAAACATTTTTTAAAATGCGGACAGATTCTGCAAGGAAGGCCCAGTACAGCCATCTTTGCTAAAGCCCAGTTTAACAATTAGATTGCTGTATTGTTATAAAAGCGATAAAAAATCTTCATTATTTGGTCACAACTACATGCAAAGATCAGAACTATTATTGGCAACAAATAGTGCCGATCCTGATCAGACCTCTCCCAGAAGAGAGATGGCAGATCTGGATCTACACTATTTGTCTTAGACTTATAAATACACACTTAGCAGGGTAGAGTTAACATGGATGTTTAAGGACCGGCTGATCCCTGGTAGAATACGGTGGGCAATAATGTATCAAGTCTCGATAGCAAGCAACCGAAGTAAAGGCAGCATTACATCTGATGTGAACACAGTGCTTCTGTAGGGGAAAGAAAGTCTTAGCAGGATTGGATTGCCAGGAAACAACTACACTAACATTCAGGTGTATTGAATCTGAATCTTTGAACGAATTTATTTATTTAACAAGCAATCCTCTTTTCTTTTTGTTGTTTTTTCTTGCTCTTTGACTCTTAGAGACTCTTCAATCTTTTCACCTTTACCAGGTCCAATAATAATAATCTAATTTTGTTGTTTCTATTGTATAATTTACTCAATGCTCCAAACAACACAACAGTCCCCAAAGTGCAATTTTTCTCTGTACGTGTAAAATTTTACATGACCTGTCGCACATCCTTGTATCTCCATGCGACAGTAATTATATTTTACTGAACACTTCAACATGACTCCTAAATCTGATTTTCCCCACTCTTTAATCAGTTTGAAGGGGACCAATGGTAACAAAGGATGATGAAGCAATGTTAGAGCTCAGTGATGTTTTATCCTCGCTGCAATTATACAGAATTAAGCACAATCAAGCATTCCGCTTTGAGAAGACTCCATTTGCTAATTCATTATTTATCAATTTTGTGCTAAAACCAGGCATGATTCAGAGATGTTGGGATGTCACAAGAAGTCAGACCACATCAACACCATCTTAAAGGCTAATGCATGTATTATGGTTCGATCCCATGCCGCGACATACCAAATATGTTAACAATGGTAGTGGTATAGCTCCCTTGCTAACGCTCAAGCAAATATAAGGGTAGTTTCACTACTGGTTGGCCTGGTGTCAGGATAATTTGACTGTTCACAGCATGATATACACAGTGAAGGCAGCACTATATCTGCTTCAAGTGGACACCATCTCCAGATAACTGAAATACTGTTGGTGGGACGATAAACCCAATAAACAAACATGTATTATGCTTAATTTATTACTTAACATTACAAAATTTTATATATTTGCCAACAAAGTGCATGCAAGGGTAGCAAAACCTATTGCTAGTGTCTTAGCAGCAAATAGTTTAGATCCTGATTAGACAGCTTCAAGCAGGCGCTGGCTGAAATGGATCTTAACCACTTGCTTAAATTTATTATGCTTTGCAGTTTAAAACGACTTAATCACAGTTCAGGGTAGTACATGACACATATAATCATGACCTCAAATATATTCATATTTGCATCACTATCAAACCAGTAAGGTCTATTTATTGGGTTTACAATATAATGAATGTTGGCAACTATATACAAGTACACATGAATAAAGACAAGATATAGAGTCATATATATATTTTTGTAAAAGAAAGAACACTAAACCTACAATTACTGGACTAATATCAAATTTAATTATTATTAATTCTCATTTAATACATATAAAGAAACAAAATCTGATGCTTCATTCAATCAAAACTGGGCAACTGGGCAACTTTTCACTAATTTATAATGTATACCTATGTTGTATCTGTAACAGATACACGAATGCAAAATACCATGTACACTTTTAGGTACCCTTACTTATGTATATGTATGTATATATGTGTGTGTGTATGTGTATGTATATAATATACACCTATGATATTAATGCCTCCCTGTATTTTGATAACATTTCAATTTAACTAACAAACTATAACATTTTATATCCATGCATATTTCACCTTACATTATAATATGCTCAAACAAAAATGTGTACTACTAACATTGATTGTAAGGTGGATGCCAGGATGGGTCCCCGACCTGCCTCCACCTAGGACAGGGATAATAAAAGTTTAAAAAAAGAAAGAAAAAAGAAAAAAAAAAGATATAGAGTCAACAATGCTACACAGAGTTAAAAACCTGATCTTCAACAAGGTAAATAAGAAAAAGTCCTATCAAAATTACCACAGATATTTAAATCTAAACTTTGATGAGACATAACATTCAAAAAGAAAAACCAGCAGTTACCGCCTTGGAACAGCCAGTCAGCAAAAGGACCGACTGAGGTGCTTAAACCTGGTTTGTGGAGGGCACCAACCTTACACTTTGTGAGGGTTTTTCTATCAAACAAACTGTGTAAATAAAAAATATCAATCTCCTGCTGAATATTCATGATCCTGTTATACAATTATACACTGCAGCTATATTTTTCAAGTAAAAGCAGCCGAAGATTTAATGGTACAAAAAATAAACTTGTAAAATAAAATTAATTCATTCTCCCTTGACCAGAATTCTTTGCGGTGCAACAATATGGATTAACATGCCCAGGAATGCAAACATGAATTATTACTACCAGAAAAATCATCGAAAAAATAATCAAGAATGCAAACTCAATTAATCTTCAATCTAATTAACTTTCCAATAATACAGATTTGATCGGATGGTGACAAAGAAAAATAAATGTAAAAAGCCAAGGTCCTTGGCTTTGCCATTGTTTAATTAAAATTGTAATCAATTAGAATGTTTCCATGTGACATGTAATGCATGAGTCCATTTGAGAGTGTCGAAGATTATTAAACAGATTTCTCTGGTTTAAAAAGTTAAAAGCACATGATTAAATGAAGGGTTTAATTTTAATTGATGTCTTTGAGCTGGGGAAGCAAATTCTTAAACTTGTAAAATCTGGACATGATTAACTCGCTAAAAGCAATGCTTCGTTGTTGTTCTCTCCACAAAATCAAATGTGTCATGAAACACAATTTTTCAACAGCTCGCTGAACAAGAAATTAAAATGAAACAAAGCAAATTCCTTTATTTCAATCATTTTACTGTTATTTTTACATTTAATTACCTCTTTCAGAGAAAATAAATAAAATAATTACTATTTTGTTGGCAATTATTTGCTAATTACTTTAATGCTGGCAATAATTTACTAATTATTCAATACCATATTATTTAATTGAAGTCATCAATATATAAGATGCATTTATAATTACACTTAAAAGATCAACATGCACTATTTGGCTTTGGATATGCAACAATTTAAAGGTGGTATCTAACAGTTTGCCTATATTATATATTAGAAACCATGTCTGACCTCTATTTGGGATTTTTGTGCATAATTTCTGTAGAACCTACTTTAGTATGAATCTAAATTTGGGGTAGGTAGTAAAACTCATTAATCAACACTTAAAATGCATATTTTTTTTAAATCTATAAATAAGAACGATTGGGATTTCTGCTAAAAACAGATATTGATGTCACAGCGAATGACAGCGAATGACATGGATGAGCTAAAATATAGGTGGTCACGTGGAAGCATGGCTTAGATTGGAAATGCATGTTTGTAATGATGATTGTGGCGTTATGGTACACTTTTCACACAGGTGTTGGACATCAATAAACAGCATATTGCGAGATGTGTTTAGGCAGCAATAGTTTATTAAGATGTTTAATGAAAATAACTTTGGTCCAAACTGTCCGATACCACCTTTAAGATTATTAAATATGTTTATGAAGCAATGTCATTGGTACACAGAAAATATGAAGTGTTTGGCACAGAAAACTGACAAACTTATGATGAATACCACCTTGCCGATATCACATACATGTAGCAATATCCTACCCCTGTTTTGTGGAATTTGAACATAATTTGTGCATAAACTCACAGTTTATTCTAAGTAAAGACAGTTTTGAACACAACCTATCTTGTTACACAGCAAAAATCATGAAAATAAAGACTATAAACGTTCATTCTTTCTAAATAAATACGATAGCGAGCTCTGCTAAAAATAGATATACACGTCAGAGCAGATAAACCGAATGACTATATAACTTGATCTGGAAAATAAGCTGTCACATGGTTTTCTTACTTTAAAAATAGCTGTCTCTGCAGCGTGGCTCAGATAGGAAATACCTGTTTGTAATGACAGGTGAGGATATATTTTTTACTGTTCATATGGACCTAGTGCATCAATCAACAGAATTTTTCAGGTAGCAATAATTAATTTAGTTATTTCGGAAGGAAGAATTTGGTCCAAACTGTCGAACACCACCTTTAAGTTTCTGGCCTAGAAAGAGACTGGAATCTACATGGTAAGAAGCTGAGAAGGAAGAGAAGTTTCAAGTCTGTTCCTCTACCACTTGGCCACGTGCGTCTCTACATTTTATGGTTATAGCAATGATGGACAGTTTCAACTGTCATGCAAAAAGCGATGTTTGATTCTGCAAGCATTATTATGGTTCGTTAAAACTTGTAAGTTTATTGTAGATAGGATTCAGTAATGAAACATGTTTCTAATACATATTTTATTTGGTCTTTTCACATATTTAAATTATTTTGTGTGTTAACTTTTTTTTTAACAATTTTTGTAACCATGACATGTATTTATAATACATATATAGCTATGGACTCAACACATTTAGAAATAATTGTGTGTATTCCTTTTTATACCAGACCATTTATTAATAATCAAGTTGAACCAATAGTTAAAACATCATCGCAAACACATAAGTTGGCACTTTACTGCAAAAACGACCAACACCAAAAACACCATCTAAGTTCTTTAACACTTTTCATTCTTTTTCACACCCGGATGCTGGAAAATTGATGAACTTGTCCAAACAGTCATTTCTGTAATTACATACATCCAATGAGCTGAAAACGGAAAGTATATGTGTTACCGTGGATACGTGATCCCTTGGTGGTAGAGGCACAGTCAAAATAATTTGCTCAACTGTGTTGTGGCCATCATTGTAGTTGATGACCACTCACAATGGTGGATGTGAAGTCGTTTCCTGCACGACTGGCTAATATCTTATTATTAACTAAAGAAATGATATGGACGTCTCCTCTTATCTGTATGACTTTTGTAGGTCTTGTCAACAAATGAAAATTAATAGCGTAATTACTGATCGCAAATGGCTAGGGCTTCAAGAGGGTGATTGAGAAATGAAAAGACAAAGGAAATAATAAAAGGTAATAAATATATCATGGAATGCAAACACAAATGTAACTGGTAATTGATATAAAAATTGCCTTCAAGTGATGGTGAAAGATATGATTTTTAAATTAATTTTTTTTACTTAACCCTTTAGCTTTAAACTTTATGCCATTTTACGTCTTTGTAAAGCATTCACAAATATTCCTTTTATCTTCAGCAACATCAACACAACTAAGGGTTTATTTGTAGACTAGTTTAATCTAGGTTATATAATTATTACCGAAAATGAGTGTGTTTAAAACCTTTTTGCACAGAAAATCAACAAATTCAATTTTTAAAACCCTACACATTTACAAGAAATGAAAGGGTTAATACAAGTAATACATTATAAATAAATAAATATTGCATTTTTGTTGTGCCTTTTACTTGTTAAAATGAAAATCCTCTATAATTTTTAATAATATATTTAAAACAGATAACCAAGTTTATCACACGTCATGAACTATAAATAGATGCAACACGATTGATCACACCCCCCCCCCCCCCCCCCCCCAAAAAAAATAGTTGAGTCAATAAATATAGATATTGACCTACTTTCGCTGATATTAACCGGTCTATTAATAGAATGCAAAATTTCCATCAATATTATGCGCTCGCATCTACAAAACTTCCTTAGAATTGTACGCATTATGGGATACTCGTCCCAGACGAACAGAATTCACGAAGTAAACAATGTATATTTATAGTTCATGTAATAAAACAGTTATTTACTTATTAGCTGGGAAATATGCTGTTGATATTGACTGCAAAAATCGTTATTGACCACAGCTATTGCCCCGGTCGATAATGATTTTTTGGTCAATATCACAGCATATTTCCCAGCTAATAAAGTAAATAACTGTATAAATAACTTCTTATAATTTACTAGCACCATTAGCTTAAGAGTTTTATTTTTAAATTCATAAGTTTTAATGACATATAAAATAAATCTCTTTTTTTAAAATCTTGTTTTTTCTTCCTCAGGTCAATCAACAAAAAACTCATTACCAATAATTACAATGTCGGAGAAAAAATAAAATAAATTCTAAACAAAATCCGACAAACATTTCTCACACACATTAGAGGTGTTAAAAGTATTTGAAATGCATATCAACCACTATTTCAGACATCCATTAGACAAGCTGGCCCCCTTTAATGATATATAGATGAGCAAGCAAGATTTAACAGACTTGATTACTTTTCTGCTTCTTAAAGGTGATATAGAAAGAATAATTAACCAGCTAATGCACAAAAAACTTGGTAAGACATTATTTTCACATGATGCTGGAGGTAATTAAAGAGCTATTAATACTTGTGTACACTGTATAAAAAAAATTGGCGTAAAAAAAAGATAATTTCGTCAGGAGAATTCTTCTAATTGTCTCAAGCTCGATATGAGAGGTTATAATATCAGAAGTAGCGAACGAGAAATGATGAGAAATGATTAGAATTGGTTCGTTTCACATGCCTCGTTTCATGGATGCCTGGAATTTCCATTGACATGTTGGGTTGGAGAATTAGAATTATATACCACAGATAGATGCCAACTGATAGGTAAGGCAATCTGATAATTCCCAAACCTTCCCAGGTCAACTTCCTAGCTCATTAGTCAAATAATAGTGGGGTTTTTTCACAACCCCAAGCATACCTAATTGAAATACATGCAGTATACAGAATTAAGCTTGTTTATTTAATAACATATTTATCTGGAATTCTGTATATGACAGCATGCTGAACTGAAGTATGGTAAATGAAAATATCCTGACTTGAATAGTTATGCATAAAAGCATCCTAAATTGAAGAACTCTATAATTTAGCAAAGAGAAATGTAAGTACTCTATAGGATAGCATACAGAGTTAATGTACTTTATATGATAGCACCTTGACTTAATGTACTCTTTAGGATAGCATACAAAGTTAATGTACTCTATAAGATATCATACAAACTTAATATACTCTATAGGATAGCATACAAAGTGAATGTACTCTTTAGGATAGCATACACAGTTAATGTACTCTATAATATAGCATACGAAGTTTATGTATGCTACTGAATAGCATACAAAGTTAATGTACTCTTTAGGATAGCATACAAACTTAATGTACTCTATAATATAACATACGAAGATTATGTATGCTACTGAATAGCATACAGAGTTAATGTACTCTATAGGATAACATACAGAGTTAACATAGTCTATAGCATTCTCAAATGTAAGTTCTCTATTGGACATCATGCTAAGTTGATATACTCTATAGGATAGTATACTTAATTAAAATTCTCTATAGGTCTGCATACTGAGTTTATATATTCTATAAGCTAGCATAGTTAATTGAAGTACTATATAGGATAGTGCATGAAAATAAAGATAACAATAAATTTTAGAAATCTGTTGAACAGCATACTGAATTGAAGTACTCTATGGCATTGCAAACTAACTTAAAGTGTTCTTTAGCATAGCACACTTAACTGAAGTACTCTATAGCACAACAAATTGAAGTATAGGATAGCCTACTGAATTAACTGAACTGAATTAATTAAAGTACTTTATAGGATAGCATACTACAGTTAAGTACTCTAAAAATGCATAATGAATGTAAGTACGGTACTCTAAAAGATAGTATGCTGGACTAAAGGATTGTAAACTAAGAAGAAAGGAGCATTTAGAGGTTATGTCACACATTCTATTTTAACATAAGCCTGCTATATTCCCCTAAAATTTATAAAGTCTGAATGTTTAGACAAACTAAATGACTGCTACAATTCTTTCAAAGACAGAGTTACAACATTTGTCTTCAGCAATGAACATTATACATTTGAACACCAACTTACGAAATCCCCAACATCATACACACCAGAAAAGAAAATGTTAGTATTCAATACCTTGAGAAACATTTATCAGCTTCAAATTGCATCCAATACCTGCTTCAACAATTAAATGATTTATTTTTTTAATTTTTTATATTCATTAAATTCTTTAACCTTTGTCTACATTGGCAAAGAGAAGCTTAGCATTCTTGGCAAACGAATTAAGAACAAATTTTCCTCACACCAGTTTAATCTACGTCAAAAGCTCGGTATTTCACTGTCTGTCTATTGGGTGCTAAAGATGAAACATTTGTAAAAGCATTTGTCGGGATAATTAACAAAAATAGGTGTTTTGTCTCGGGCTAGTATTCTAACATAGCTTTCTTCATTTTAGTAGGCTATTGAGCCCCATTACAGAATAAAGGAATACAAAGCTATGATTACAGTGAACAGTCGCATTAAATATGCCGTAACTTGGTCGTTACGTGCTTGCCTGCGTTTTCTTGCCTCTGTCATAATTAGTATTAATGGTGGTTTTAAATACCAGTGAATGTAAAAGTAATGAAGACTCCACAGTGGTAATGAACAGTGATATGTAAGGATGCATTGTTTCACCGACCCATTCATGTGTGAAAATATTCACCCAGCATCTGTGGTTTATTCATTTTTTCCTTTTTACTTCGACCCCTTGACTATCGAAGCTTCATCTGTCCACTTGAGGTTCCATCATCAGCACAGCTGCAGCACCATTCCATAATACCAAGATGACCTATCAGCACTACTCACATCTTATATAAGCATTCCATAAATAAGCATTAATGTTTTTTTGTGTGTTTTTTTGTGCGTGTGTGTTTTTTTTTGTTACATCCCACTGACACAGTTGTGCTCATATTGGCGAAGTCCAGCTAATTATTGCTGGAGGAAGCTCCTAGACTTACGTCTGGGTAGAACCACCGGCGCACCGTAGGTTAGCTGGAAAACCTCTCCACATGAAAGTTCTCACCCCGACCAGTACTCGAACCCACGCAGTGAGGGGCTCAGAAGTTTTTAAGTCAGCAGCTCTAAATTATTATTGACCATAGCCTTTTGTGTGTTCACAAGGGGTGGTTACACTAAATACCGACAGGAAGTAGAATGTGTGACATGGACTTTTCCTCTTAAGTAACAGTCTGTTGCTATGTTTCAGCATTAAATTTCCTATTTTGAAGGTAATCTGAACCTTTTGGTATCAAAAGGAAGCTAAAACTATGTAGAATTAAAAGAAAGCAAAAGTTTTAAACCCTTATGCACAATAACGGACTGATCCATTTTTAAAGGAAGTACATATAAGTTCATTGAAATTTGGCTGTTACCGACAGGCAATTTGGCTGTACGCGCGCGCAGTCTATGAAGCTGAACTTCTTACAAGTTGCAAAAGTTGCCTTTTTCTGGGTCTTTCTGATAGACAATAAATGGCTCGTTTCACCTATATATGGTTATGGGGGTCCGTCATAACTTGGTCATGGTGCAATTTGTTTCCATCTTTTCGCGATTCACTATAGAATATAGAACAAACTTATTTAGTGGCATCTAACCACAAGCAAATAGATAATGCGCACGACGGACGACAGACGAAGGGGTACCAGATAAGCTCACCATATTGTACTCAGGTGAGCTAAAAAGGACAAAATACATGAACAAATTGATTAACAAAAGTGTAATGTTTAATTACATGTATTAAGGTTAACAAAGGATTGTAGTACAAAGTAGAATTAGGGTGTCATGAAAGAGAGATGGAAAAAAAAATAATTTGAAAACTTTCGTTATGAATAATAAATTCCATTAATCATCATTATCAGAAACAAAGTATACAAAATGAATACTGAAGTGGAACGTATGGGAGTAAAAACATGAGATACTCCCTCCCTCAGTAAAATTAAAGGCAGTACCTGACAGTTTGCCTACATCATATATAAGCAACAATATCTTACTCTAGTTTGGTGGAATTTTGGCATTAACATTTCATAAACTCATACCTTTGTCTAAGACTGGCCGCAATAGGTCAGGTGGTAGAGCGTCGGCTTGCTGATTGGGAGGTCATGGGTTCAAATCCTGGCCGGGTCAAACCAAAGACTTTAAAGTTGGTAGTAGTGGCTTCCCTCCTAACACTCAGGGATAAAGGGATAGCATTACACCTGACTCGTCGGTGTCAGTATAATGGACCGACCGGGTTCAGACCCTGGGCACCTCATAAGTGCCCCTGTGCTATAATTATAGAAATGTTGCTGCACAGTATCGGCAAAAATATCGGCTAATCCCAATCCCTTTGTCTAAGTGTATAAATCTTTCCAAATGTTCATTTTTTCCAAATCTATTAATAAGCATGACAGGGATTTCTGCTCAACGAAGACATTGACTTCAGAATGGATTTCCTGGATGCTGATATGATGGAGTCGCAAAACTAAATGGTATGGGGGTTTTCTTAGTTTAAAAAAGATCACTGTGCAGTGTGGCTCAGATAGGAAATACATTTTTGGCTTGACGAGTGGGGTGTTATGCTTTACTCTTCAAATAGAGGTAGGATATCAACAAACAGCATTTCACAAGATCTTTTCGGGTAACAACAATATATTTGGTTGTGTGAGAAAGAAAAAGTTAGTCCAAAATGCTGGCTACTACCTTTAACGGATCAATAAACAATGCCAGTGACATACATACAAACATACACATACATATACCCATGTATATGAGATTTAGCAGTATAAACCTACATTGTATATGGTCATGGTGTGTTTAGGTTTAGCCCAGTCAATTTGATTGGATATGCATACCTATCTAAACAACACTAAGGAACCCTTGCTGCTGCTCAGGCATATAAATTATCATAAGTATGTGTGATTTAAGATACAAATTCAATTAACAAGCTAATAAATCATCCCTTTGGCTAAAGCTTCTTGAGGGCCGTTCATCAAGTTCAGATACGCCACACTCACTGAACGAAACTTTATCTTGCAACTCATTATTGTTTTAGCAAATATTATAAATAAGATTATGCATTTGGAAACAATGTTGCAATTCATGCACCAATGTCATCATCAAATATCAAAATAATTAATCATTTATCATTGGAATCATCTGTTTCAAGATTTTTTTAATTATATTTTCCATTTAGATTTTGTTATTTTGGTTATGAATTAATTATAAAAAATGAATTTATATAAAAATTAATTATTTATTAACAGAAACAGTAACAACACTTTCAGTCAAGGTTTGAAATTGTTCTCATGAATATTGTTGGTCAAATTTGAGAGAAAACCATAAAAAACTTGTATAAATATTCTCAACTTTTTAAAATCTGACACAGCCAAAATTCTAAAAACAAGAGTATTGTTCGTATGTCAAAGGGTGGAAGAACCTGTATTAAGAAGATACAATGAGCAAAATCATAAAGAAATCTCTGAATACATGTAAATGTACAATGATGCATGTGACAGGTCAAGAGGTGTATGCATTTCATAGATATCAATGTATTCCATCGACAAAATTAATGTGCAACAAATATTTCTGGGTAAGATACAATATATACGGATACAATATTGAAACAAGAAAGAACGTGGACGTGGGACATCCAAGGTACTGCAGATAGCATGCGTTTTAAACGAGAAAATGACAATTCTGGGAACTCATCACTCTCCATCCTATACTGTTACATCAAGTAAGTGAGAGTAAAGAACCATAACTCTGATGGAAACTAAATTATCTGCCTCATTGCTTCTTCAATGTTGTTTGCTACATCTGTAATTACAAGTTGCATACTCAGTTTCTTTTGATTCAAACAAGACCTCACGAATTTGTATTAAAGCATGCTACCTTTTTTTTTTCTATAATTGCAAGCTACACGTTTTTTGTTGCAAGCTACACTGTTAAAGGCAGTATACTCTGCTCCTTCTTTGAAAAAGTCTCACAGAACATCTGTTATTTCCTTTATTGCCTGATACACTATTGTCCCCATAAAAAAAGCCTTGCATAAGAAGCACCACTCTCCAGAGTGGCACCAATGATGATAAAGATAGTGAAATAAGGAAGATAGTGAAATAAGGAAGATAGTGAAATAAAGAAGATAATGAATTAAGGAAGATCGTGAAATAAGGAAGATAGTGAAATATCGGGGCGGGAAGGAGTACTGCGCAGTAAAGGAGAACTTTTTTTATTGTATATTTTATTCTGCATGCAAACACATACATCTGAACCTTTTCCGACTCAAAAGTGGGATATTTTTACTTGCAAAGTGGGAGATTTGTAATTTGCACATACACAACGAAGGAAAATATATGTTCCCAAGTTGGGAGATTTCTGAAAATGTGCAAAACACATCTCATTTTCTAATAATTTTGAACCTAGAAAGAGGGAGTCTCCCTCCAGAAGCGGGAGAGCTCACATGTATGCAAACAATATGAAGGAGCCCATAATTAATGATTGAATACTGACAGACAACAGGTTAAAAGAATACAACACTTTTTAAATGAAAGACAGAAATCTTCAGTCACTTTTTTTTGTTGGAATAAGGGTGCATAATGTTTTTTTGTAATTTCTATTGATGACAAAGATCTTTAAAACATATCTCATTATCATTCACTGTGAAAGTGTCAAATAAGCAACAATTATGCCTAATTTAAACATTAACTCGTTTTATGTATAACTTCGATCAAATTTACATATAACACCATTTTAATCTATTCAAACTTGACAGCGTTCAATAAAAGAGACTTTTTTTCTAAAAACAAACAGTGACTTTATTGCAAAATCAGTGTTTGCAGATTAAACTTTCAGGAAAAGTCTCAACAAGTTTTATAACTGCTTGCTATGAGTGAAATGCCTTACAATGCAAAAAACAACAATATGAAAAACAAGCATGTGAACAAAAAAATTGATATTTTTTTCTAGCAAACCAGAAACTTGCTGTTAAGTACAATAAACTGCTTGTTTCCTTTCATAATTAAAATTAAGAAATGATTTTGCCAAGTGACAATGAGTAAAAACTGGGTGGGGACCCTAATTGCATAAGCATGATGGGGACTTAATTCAAAATTATAAATTGATGTTCATTTTTATCAGGAAACTTCAAACTGTGGATGTTTTTATCCAACCGTGGGTGCGTGAACTAATTATTTTGTCCGTTTAACTGACAACAAAGAGATCATACAGGAATGTTCACTCGTCTAATTACCCTCCCAAGATCTCTTATCAATACGAACTTTGAAAACAACCTCATATGATAACCTTTGGGTATTCACAAAATAATCAATTGAATGTAAATTTGCCACATAATCAAGTAAACGTCTAATTTGGAGGCCTCCAAAATTCTTCAGAAAGCCCAAAGTAAACTCGGCTAGTGGAGATTGTAAAATTTCAACATGTTTGAATTGAAGCCCTTTGTTTATTGTCGAGCGATATGGGCTAGCGGTATTTCACATTAAAGAGAAATTATGTTTTCGTGAGACTTGATATATTTATGATATTTGATTGGTATGAATAATTCCCCCACTATGTAAACATCTTCAGCCTGTTTTATAAAGCAGGATTTTAATTCAGAGGCTTGGTTTGCCATTAATTACTTGCATTGTGTCGAGGGTTCCTTGTGCTAGTAAAAGTCTAGTGCTGCATGCTGGAGAGACAACCAATCCAGTGTTGTAGTTTAATCATAAAATGTTTAATGCTTTGTGGCCAATTCTAAATGACACTATTATGCAAGAGTAAAATATATGCAGACAAAGTTTTACCATGCTTTGTGTCTGACTTCTAAATGAAGAGTATTCAATTAAAATTGTAAACAAGACTACTAAAAAAGTTTTCAAAATACTAGAGACCAAAGTATGGTTAACAAAATATCAATCATTTATCAACTCAAAATGAGAAAAAAAAGCAATAAAAAACAGTCAGACAATCTTGAAAGACTAAACAAACTGCTGTTTATTGGCCAATCATCTTTCATTCTTATTTAACTGCTATCATGTCTCTAGTACATACATGTATAAGCATAACAGTACCTTAACCATTGGCTAACAACTACATACATAAGTTAAACAACTTATAACTAAAATTTCAGCAGCAGATAGTGCAGTCCCTGATCAGACAGCCCTTAGCCCTCAGCAAACTGGAACTGTTCACAATCTATGCTATTTGCTGTAGCCAGACCAATTCATGTTAGGCAGGTTGAATTTGTTAAGTAGGATATGTATAAAATCATTTAAAAAATAACAGCTGCTAATCAGAAACATGTGTTTCGTTATAATGATCTAACATCCCTGCTTTTTCCATTTTTAAAGAGCTTACACCAAAGACTGAACAGGTCTTCAAGTGAAATTTTGGTTTGAATATTAAAAATCAATTAATGACATCAACAGTAGGAAAGTTTCACTGCGACCAAATTAACAAGATATCTAGACCTCGGCCATGCTTGTTTTTTTTTGTTGACAGAAATACATCACAGTGACACAATTAAGCTCATTTTAATTACATTTAGCGGTGGACTCAAGACTCAGAACTGAACAGAACAGAAGTTTTTTCCATTCATCGTAAACATATAACAGTTCATCGTTGATCACAAACACAAGATATAAACATGCACATAACACGGCAGTGCAAGATTGGTTCCTCAATAAACTTAACACATTACAATAAAAATACCTAACATTGTAATAGAGTGTATGAACATGTATAGAGTGTTATAGACATTATCTGGGACTAAAGGACTTGAACTCTTGTACTTGTAATACCTTTGCCATTGAATTTATGTCAATCCATGCACTAGTACATACACTTAATCTGGCATATTTTAAAAGTATAGTATACAAATAAGTAAAAAGAATGATCAAAATATTGTTTCTTTGTATAAAGAATGATCAAAATATTGTTGTTTTGTATAAATAAAGATCAAAGGCATGTTGCTTTGTATAAATAATGATCAAAATATTATTTCTTTGAACGATTAAATGAATATTGTTTTGTATAAAGTATTATTAAAATACTGTTGCTTTGTATGAAGAATGATTTAAATACTGTTGCTTTGAATAAAGAATGATTTAAATACGGTTGCTTTGTATAAAGAATGATTTAAATACGGTTGCTCTGTATAAAGAATGATTTAAATACTGTTGCTTTGTATAAAGAATGATTTAGATACTGTTGCTTTGTATAAAGAATGATTTAAATACTGTTGCTTTGTATAAAGAATGATTTAAATACTGTTGCTTTGTATAAAGAATGATTTAAATACTGTTGCTTTGTATAAAGAATGATTTAAATACTGTTGCCTTGTATCAAGAGTAATCAAAATAATGATGCTTTGTATAAAAAATAATCACAATGGTGTAGCTTTTTAAAAAGAATGATCCAAATACTTTGGCTTTGGATCCTGCAGTACATCATCTTTGAAATTATTTTAGTTGGAAACAATCAAATTAACAAACCTTAAACACAAAATGTTTTATAAGGCATTCATGTGAAAATGATAACAATTGAAAACCTCAACTCTGCTACGCTTTCCTAAAACAGAACTTGTTTATTCCTACTATCATCTGCATGTAATATGGTGTGACACTGATGGTGAAGCCTTTCTTGAGGTAGAAGAGTTTAGCCAAAGCGACATATAATTTGTGTAAATGTTTATTACGGCTTCCAATGACAATTCGTCCAGCTTGCTTTAATGGTCAATTTACACTTACATCTTTGTCAATTGTTTTTCCCAAATATGGTCCCTTACGCCTTAATGGATACTTTTATCAATTTCTGTTTTAATGGACATGATAACAGTTGAGCCACTTTCAGAGTTAATGTCCAATTTGGAAGAAATAAAACGCAATGATTGTAAATGAGCAAAAATGAAACACATCCTTTCATGGACATTTAAGGCAATTACAAAAACAGTTTCAAAAGTTTTATTGCTGTTAATGTTGCCTTCCTCAGCTGCTAAAATTCCTGCTAATGTTTATTCTGAAACAGCAGAACTGGGTCTTAATTTTGAAAAGTTTAAAATGAGGGATTAAGAAAACAGTGTAAATAAACAGTATGTATTAAGTAGGCTTAGAGTTAATATATACAGTTGCATGTCTGTAGTTCTACCAGTAGTTAATATCTACAGAGACGTGTCTGTAGTTCTACCAGTAGTTAATATCTACAGAGGTGTGTCTGTAGTTCTACCAGTAGTAAATATCTACAGTGGTGTGTCTGTAGTTCTACCAGTAGTTAATATCTACAGAGGTGTGTCTGTAGTTCTACCAGTAGTTAATATCTACAGTGGTGTGTCTGTAGTTCTACCAGTAGTTAATATCTACAGAGGTGTGTCTGTAGTTCTACCAGTAGTTAATATCTACAGAGGTGTGTCTGTAGTTCTACCAGTATTAAATATCTACAGTGGTGTGTCTGTAGTTCTACCAGTAGTTAATATCTACAGAGGTGTGTCTGTAGTTCTACCAGTAGTTAATATCTACAGAGGTGTGTCTGTAGTTCTACCAGTAGTTAATATCTACAGAGGTGTGTCTGTAGTTCTACCAGTAGTTAATATCTACAGTGATGTGTCTGTAGTTCTACCAGTAGTAAATATCTACAGTGGTGTGTCTGTAGTTCTACCAGTAGTTAATATCTACAGTGATGTGTCTGTAGTTCTACCAGTAGTAAATATCTACAGAGGTGTGTCTGTAGTTCTACCAGTAGTAAATATCTACAGAGACGTGTCTGTAGTTCTACCAGTAGTTAATATCACAGAGGTGTGTCTGTAGTTCTACAAGTAGTTAATATCTACAGAGGTGTCTGTAGTTCTACCAGTAGTTAATATCTACAGTGGTGTGTCTGTAGTTCTACCAGTAGTTAATATCTACAGAGGTGTGTCTGTAGTTCTACCAGTAGTTAATATCTACAGTGGCATGTCTGTAGTTCTACCAGTAGTTAATATCTACAGAGACGTGTCTGTAGTTCTTCCAGTAGTTAATATCTACAGAGGTGTGTCTGTAGTTCTACCAGTAGTTAATATCTACAGTGGTGTGTCTGTAGTTCTACCAGTAGTAAATATCTACAGTGGTGTGTCTGTAGTTCTACCAGTAGTTAATATCTACAGTGGTGTGTCTGTAGTTCTACCAGTAGTTAATATCTACAGAGGTGTGTCTGTAGTTCTACCAGTAGTTAATATCTACAGTGGCATGTCTGTAGTTCTACCAGTAGTTAATATCTACAGAGATGTGTCTGTAGTTCTTCCAGTAGTTAATATCTACAGAGGTGTGTCTGTAGTTCTACCAGTAGTTAATATCTACAGAGACGTGTCTGTAGTTCTACCAGTAGTTAATATCTACAGTGGTGTGTCTGTAGTTCTACCAGTAGTTAATATCTACAGAGGTGTGTCTGTAGTTCTACAAGTAGTTAATATCTACAGAGACGTGTCTGTAGTTCTACCAGTAGTTAATATCTACAGTGATGTGTCTGTAGTTCTACCAGTAGTTAATATCTACAGTGGCATGTCTGTAATACTACAAGTAGTTAATATCTACAGAGGTGTGTCTGTAGTTCTACCAGTAGTTAATATCTACAGTGGTGTGTCTGTAGTTCTACCAGTAGTTAATATCTACAGAGGTGTGTCTGTAGTTCTACCAGTAGTTAATATCTACAGTGGTGTGTCTGTAGTTCTACCAGTAGTTAATATCTACAGAGGTGTGTCTGTAGTTCTACCAGTAGTTAATATCTACAGAGGTGTGTCTGTAGTTCTACCAGTAGTTAATAACTACAGTGGCGTGTCTGTTGTTCTACCAGTTATGTCTTCCTCCACCCATAATTGCTGGGTGGTGCTGCCATTTAACCAAAATTGCATCAGTACATATGTAAGCAAACTCAATTAAATTGATTACAATTATGATGGTAATGATGATAAAAGTGATGATTATGATGGTTATAATCATGATTTTAATGTCACAATTATGATTATAAAAGATTTTTATGGTAGTGATAATGGTGATGTTAATAGTAATGTTGATGATGATGGTTATAGTAATGATTATGATGCTATTGATGATGATGATGATAGTAATGATGATGGAAATGATGATGGTGGTGATGAAAGTAATGATGATGATAGAAAATGATGGTGATGGTATTGATGATGAATGTGATGATAGTAATGATTATGATGCAATGATGATGATGGCAATGATAATGATGGTGATGATGATGATTAGGATGATGATAATGATGAAGCAAATGTTGCCAGTGATGATGATAATGAAATGATGATGATGATGCCAATTATGTAGCTCAATTTTGCAAATATCTTTATTATTTTTAATCAGTGTCTTAATTTGACATTATAATCTCACTTTTTGTAATCTATTTTTTAAATTTTACATCATTATTGCAATGTTTCAGTCTACAAACTTTTCTAATGTTAATTTTACACCATAAAACAAACATTAACTACATAACATCTTTGGTGCATATTTGCCTATACCAACAGAAAGTACAAATGGCACGAAAGAACAACATCATAACCCCAACCACCTCCCTGAAACCAGTATATTGAACACATTTTTAAGATTGCCCCAGATTTTTTTCTTGTTCTCAAAGCAATAACATCTTTATTTCGTCTGTAAACAAGATTGGAGCAGTATTTAGATCATCCACAATATCTATCCTTGTACAGTTTGACATGTTCAAATTAAAAGTTCCAGTAAGTAAAAGTGTGAAGGAAAATCAATACACATTTTGTTCAAAATGAGAAACTGAATACATACACTTTAAACAAAATAGCTCATAAATATTCATGAGCGATATAGACTGTATCCCCAAGTTTTACTCATCAAATGCTGTCATTATTCATTCCTTTGTCAGTCAGGCAAGCCAGTCTGTTCTAATTGAATCGTAAATCACATCGAATCAAAATGTCAACTTGCTTTAAGTCATTTAACATGATCTGTTTTATTTTCAGAGATAGAGCCAAAGAACATGTCCAGTTGTTGCTTATTATTCTACATTTCTAAATATCCAAATCTAAATTCTTAATTATGTGTAAACAACATATATCACGAAATCTAAACAAGATTATTGATATAAACTACCGGTAAACAATAAAAAAGTGTAGTTCCTGATCAGAAAGATTCCAGCTCGAGCTTGCTTATCTGAATCTATACTTTTTACTGAATCTTTTACTATTCCTAATAGTTGTGATATGTAGACTATGCGTTAATCTAGCACGATGTCATTTTGATATTATGCCGAATTAATGACAGTAATGAAGGTATAGCATTTCTGTGACTGTCTACCACTGGTTACACAACCATCTTTGTGCGTGAGCAAGTGTCTTAGAACCAGACAGCAGACAAAATATAATGCGAAAACTAAACTCAATGATGTTACATGACAAAATACAGCTGCAACGTTGAAAAACTATGTTAACATGTTGTACAAATTGGTCATTGAAGTTGATAAGCAGCCGTAATTAGACATTTTAAAGACATTTTGTTATCACAAAATTATTCTTTATTTGAAGTCCAATATAACTTCAAAGTTTGAGACCTTTCTGATTACCTTAAAGTGTCTGGTTTGAGTTGTTGATTAAAAAGATTTTGTCACAAATGGGGATAGTTTTTATTTCATGCTCAAAGATACAAAACTTTGTTAAACAAAAAAGAAATAATTGATCCTATATTACCCTTTATAACTGAATTTCATAATTTTGAACATATCTCAAAAGATTATGTTGTCATTTTACTGGAAGAAATAGTGAAAAAGTGTGTTAACACAAATTTTTTTTTTTATGTTTAACCATTAGCTATTAATCACCCAAGTAATATCTTCAAACTGGACCTGGTAGCGCAATCGGTAGAGCATCGGCTCCAGGCATAAGAGGCCTTGGGTTTGATCCCGGGTTATGAAATACCTAAGTTGGGGTGGTGGTATAGCTCCCTTGCGAACGCTCAAGCAAATATACAGGTAGTTCCATGAATTGTTGGCCCAGTGTCAGGATTATGTGACAGGGTGTGGTATCATGCCAGGTGTTCACGACATGCTATACACAGTGAAGGCAGCACTATATCTGCTTCAAGTGGACACCGTCTCCAGATAACTGAAATACTATTGGTGGGAAGATAAACCCAATAAACATATATCTTCGAATATGGGGGTATATGTCATGTGTGTGGTCCTTTTTTTTTTTTAACTGAATGAGATACAATTAATCTATGAAATGAGTATAAAAAGTTACTGTATAAAAACTAATTAATTTATGAAATTAGTATAAAAAGTAACTGTATAGCAGCTAATTAATCTATAAAATTAGTATAAAATTTAGTGTATAACAACTAATTATGATTAAAGTGGGTATATCTTCAGTTAATAGCACCACTAGGTTGCTAAAAAAGAAGCCGGCCCAGTCTGTGAATCTGGCCATTGATAGTGGAAGCTGGGCAATGGATGATAATGATTATTATTAAAATGTTTATAATACACTGTAAAACAGTACAGTCATACAAGAGTAAAAAGTCCAAGCAAACATTTTGTTTGCATCTGCAGACTGCTTTTTTGCTGAAAAAATTCATTTAAAAAAAATAGTGTTTATCTCTAAAATTGATTTTCCTTAGATAAATGCACAACATTATCTTGCTCCAAATAAAAATAAGATAAATAAAGTTAAAAAATTACAAATTTCAGATTCATAAAAGATGTAAAACATAAACTACAAGTAAGTCTAACTACAAGACAGGAAGTAAATAATACTATTTATAGCTACAAGAAAAAAAGGACGAGTGTATAGTTACCAAAATTTGTCCGGAAATATGCATGAACTACATCCATTAAACACACTCTTCAAATAGGGCAACTGTCATTATGTCATCAAATATTTAAAAAAAACACTGTTTTTAAACAATTAACCTAACATAAAAAGATATCCAAACAAATTTTTAGTATAGTTTCGAGAAGACCCCGTGTTAAGTGACCGGTCTGGGACTAATGCACTGTCGCTTTGTTTAGGGACACCTAAAGACTTATCTATACAAAATATTACAAATTAACACAGGGCCTGTTCCCCAGGTAAAGTGTGATAAAACTATTCAATTTTCTGGCTAATCTTCCACGTTCCTCTCACACCAAGATATGCACGATTATAACAGAGCCCTGATTAAGCCCCAAACTTAGATAAAAACTCTAATCAAGAACGACAGTAAAGCGCACTTATAACATTCAAGTCACATGATCAATTAAGTTGCGAGGAGGAATTGGTTGGGACAAGTGGTTTTGGCATCTAGAAATTAATCGGACTTTGCGGGGCTGAATCCTATTTTTGTTATGGGATAATTTGTCATTTCTAAGTGTCAATGAGCTATATTAATAGAGCCATATGCAGCTATCTACCGCTTACATATTTGTTATTTAAACTGTTAAGTGGAAAATATCTGCAAGTTTAATACTTAAAGTATTGTAAAGTAACATTTGAGCACTTTATTTAGACTAAAAGGATGTAAAGGAAATAATGATTCTCCTTTCATGAAAAAACTATTTTTTCACTACTAGTAATAATTAAAAAAAGAAATATATATGTAAAAATCATGTAATTTGTTTGATTTTTTTATGTATGTACTTAAATAAAATCCTTGGCTGATAGAATAAAAGTTTTGACCTTGGTTTACCATAACAAATAAATTTACACTTTAACCTTTAGTTCAAAATATGTCGTCTATACTATGTTATTTATTTTTTTATAATTTTAATGATTTAAAAGTGTTTGTTTTTTTTTATTTGCTGAAACTGGAACATACCACAAAGGATATGGACTTCAAATGGCCAAAGACAATGGTTTACAAAGAAATATAGAAATATATCAATTCTATAATTTTAATGATTTAAAAGTGTGGGGTTTTAATTTGTTGAAACTGGAACACACCACAATGGATATGGACATCAAATGGACAAAGAAAATGGTTTAAAAAGAAAACTGTCTAAGAAATATATAACTATCTAAGAAATATATAATTTTTATAATTTTAATAATTTAAAAGAGTTTTTGTTTTTTTGATGAAACAGAAACATACCACAAAGGATATGGACGTCAAATGGACGAAGAAAGTGGTTTACAAAAAACTGTCAGTTAACTCTTTATCTAGATCTTCAGCTGAAATTAGTGACTAATTCTGATAAACATTTTTAAAGATAAATTTTTGAATATTTCAAGCTTGACTTCAACATTAGCAGCAAAAGATACTGTAGGCAAATATATTGTGGGTTTTTTTAGCAGCAATTTGTGTAGAACCTGATAATTTAGAGCCCAATGAATTGCTGGCTTATCAGTATATTCACCATTTGCTCAATTCTGGTCAAATTGCCTTTCACAAGTTAAGCTTTAGAATCTCATACATCTGACTTTTATATACCCAGCAAAAAAATATGGACAGCAAATTCTACCCCAACCTCTCCATAGGTCATCAAATGTTTACAAGATGTAACCAACAAGGTTTTAAACAAATGGCAACAGACAACCCTACAAAGTCATCTGAACTTAATTGCATCGCCATTTATTTACCCATAAAGTATGAATCCACCCCTTTTACTCCAGGTGATATCATTAGATCGTTCTTGTGTGTGGTCTAATTAAAAGTTTTAATTGCGGCACATTTTCGCACAATCGCTGTTTATCACCCTGTTGATTTGTGGCCGACATTTATGATTGCAGGATATCACCAATACTGTCTGTCAACTCTTTTTTTTTTAAACCCAACCAACATCAACACTTTCAAAACTTGGGTAAGTAAAATGCATGAAGCTGCTACCAATTATGGCACCCCCTGCATGTTTGTGGCATTAAAATCTGTAATTTATTATACAGAACTACATATTCTAGGGTAAATAATGTGTATTGCTTAGCTATTTATATTTATCACCAGCATCACAATTTTTGTCAAGTTATCTGTTGTATTCATCATCATTACCATCATCATCATCATCATCAAACCTTTCATAATCAGTGTAGATGTTGTCATCATCATATTACCATCACCATCATCATCATCATCATTATCATCATCATCATCAAACCTTTCATAATCATTGTAGATGTCATCATAATCATCATCATCATCATCATCATCAACATCATCATCAACATCATCATCAAATCTTTCATAATCATTGTAGATGTCATCATCATCATCATCACCATCATTAATATTATCCTCACCCTCCTCATAATCATCATTTTTGTGTCTTTACCCAACCATGCAACAACACATTTATTTTTAATTCACCAAGATTTGTTTTTATTTGTTTACCTCATCTTTAAGTTATCGCCTAATACATGTATTTGGAAAAACACTCAACAGTCACTGTGTTAAGACAAAGGATACTTTTACTTCCAACCTAATAAAGATCTCTCTCCAGAAATAAATAAAAATAAATATATTTTCATTACATAGATGTTTAGATTGACATAATTTTTATTTCGTTATTAGTCCACAAAAAAATATGACGTGCAGTTTTTGGTTTTCATAGATGGCCCCTGATAACTCGATGAATAAATAACTATGTGTCATTTGATGATGAATGGATTCTAGACAAGGGGTCCTTTGATTCGAACATTCGTCTAATAAATACTGAACATTCTCTAAATATTGCAGTAGTCATGAATGACAATTTGAGGCTTACAGCTCTCAGAGATGATTTTTTTGTAAAATTTAACTGCTTTGTGGATAACTTTTAAGCTACATGAGATGTTAATATGTTAATGGTATATGCAATGTGAAGTTTCACTAATAAAATGCTAATCAAAATGAATAAAAAATAAAAGTGAAAACAGGATAAAAACATATTCTTTCCATCATTTTGAAATTTAAAAAACAAAACAAACTGACAACAATTTTAATATGTAGCTAAAGTTTTTTGAGAATGAGTTATAAAAAAAAGTGTGTGTTTTTATAGAAATGTCATGTTTTTGCTAGCTTTAATTTAGTCTTGTTTATTTAAAAATTGTTTTTTTATGTCTAAGTAAGCTTGACTTGTTGACATAAAATGTGAGCAAATAAAATTATTAAAATAGCTTGATAGGTATCATTTTTATTTTTAAATTTGTTGATAAAATTGACATAAAATATGAGGAAAATGAATTCTTTTAAACAGCTAGATCTGGGTTTTTTTTAAAATATTTTTAATATTTCTTTTAATCAAGCAATTTTGTGATTTATACAACACATATATTTCTGAGGCCATAATTGTATCATGAGTCACTGATTTTATCCTGATTTTCAAAAAACGGCTTTAATTATAGACCTACCAAAGCTATTTATGTCAGAAACAACAAATTTAATGATTAACATCACATGGATAATATGGATATGGTATAATATTATGCTATAATAGTGGACAGACACCCCAGACTATTATCAAATCAC
This sequence comes from Sinonovacula constricta, assembly GCA_007844125.1. Lineage (NCBI taxonomy): Eukaryota > Metazoa > Mollusca > Bivalvia > Cardiida > Solecurtidae > Sinonovacula > Sinonovacula constricta. Next base: position 48,545,361 of record CM017565.1, read on the forward strand.
AGACTCTCCACCAGTCAGCTGCAACAAGACCAACCCACACCCATGTTCATCTCTAATGGGACTTGTACCCAGGCATCGGGGGAGGGATCTGTGTGTGTGTGTGTGGGGGGGGGGGGAATGCACCCCCACCAACCAGGTTAAAGAGTAGAGTTGTGAAAACACATACGCGTAAGCTTAAAAATTACTAAGCTTTTAAAGTAAATTATTTGGATCCGTCCCTGTCAGTACCGCATCAAAATAGTAATGGTAATAGTCAGAGATAGGCCTTGTGGGGGCGGGGATAGGGAAATGCACCCCCCACCTCCAACCAGGTAAAAGAGTAGAGTTGTGAAAATACATACATGTAAGCTTCAAAAATACTAATCTTTTAAAGTAAATTTTGTCTGCTGATTGCTTAGGTTGAAGTTAGGGTTCCTTACTGTGTATATATATCTTGTATTTACTGTGATAAAGTTTAATGGATCTTGTTTCACACCCCTCAGCCTCAAATGAAGAGGTTTTATTTTTTTCAAATTTTCAAATTCTTTTTTTTATTTATATAATTATGCATTTGCCTAACATAAGTTTCAGTTTCACTTGTAATTTGTTCATAGTCACTACAGCTTAGTGGTAAAATGACCAGCTAGCATCAGGGAGGTCTGTGGATCGAATCCCGGTAGAGGTTCGCTTCTTCTGCTCCAGTTACATTTGGCGTCATGACATACCGCAGTAGCCTGGTTGTATTTTGATATGTAAAAGTGCTGTAGAGTTGAACCAGGGATGAGATTCAGGGTGAATCTCTTTGAGTAAGGCAGGAGAAGTGTAGCAGTTTCACTGGTAGTTCGATCAAATAGCCTCGATGGCTGAGTTGGTAGAGCGACCCACTAGTACTGGTCGAATCCTAGAGGCTCACTTTTTCCCCTCCTGTTACAACATACATAAAATGCCATTTGTAAACTTAAAATAGTAAGTGTATTCCTCTGAAATGAAAGCTGGCACTATTTTTCATACCAACGGCTCAAACCCTTCCTGCCCACCCTTTGTTTGGTCTCTAAATTGTTGAGATGGGGGTTAAATTAGATTGATTAGCGTCACCTACAGGAAATGGCCATGATAACAGGTAAAGATGCACTAATCATCGTCTGATTGGTCCACGATGCACCTGTCATACCTGGTGACACTTCTCTACAGGTACGCACAAGGGTACAGATAGGAAATTGACAGAGCTTTCAGATAAGAGGGAATAATTTTGATAATTTTTACTTGAAACAATACTTTAATAAGTATAAATTTGTTTGTTGCATTAATAGTCCCACCAAAAATCTTTCAGTTATACTGAGGCAGTGTTTATTTAAAGCATAGTGAGTGCTGCCTTCAGTGTGACAAGCAAACCGTGAACACCTGGCACGATACCACATCCAGTCACATTATCATGACACCAGGCTGACCAGTTGTATAACTACAATTTTTCACGCATTTGATATGTTGTGGCCAAGGATTGAACCCGAAACCTCTTGATCCTTAAGATGGCTCACTAACTGCACTATTAAGGCAGGTAATATATCCATTTTCTAACATTTCAATCATACAAATTCTCACTGCTACATCACCGTAGGAACGTATGTCAGCCATACATTATCCTATATAATGACAGTCAGTCACAGAGCAGTAGCCATACTCCCTTTAGAGGCCATGGATGCTTACCACCTCACCTGCTCATTTTGTAAATAAACATTTATTTTGTTATTTTCATTTGTTTTGCTTTTGAAATAAATTGCTGAAACAAATTATGACAATTACAGTGAAGTCCAGTTATGTTGGTTGGGGAAGACCCCAGACAAATGTCTCGGTAGAACCACCGGGGCACCAAAGGTCAGCTGGAAGACCTTCCCAAATTTTGTTCTTCCCACAAAGTGGAACTTGGACCATAGTGGTGGGAGGCTAAGCAGCCAGTGGGTTGTTATTTTCTCACACTTGCATGTAGATGTAACTAGACATACCTGGGGGCGCCCATGGCATAGTGGTTGAGTCGTCGCCGATTTGTAACTTCTCTGACTGCTTAGCCACTCACTGGGTGGGTTCGAGTCCCGTTCGGGGCAAAGGACTTAATGTGGGAAGGTCTTCAAACTGACTTACGGTGCGCCAATGGCTTGTACCCAGACATTAGTCTGGGGTCTTCCTCCACCAAAAAGCTGGACGTTGCTATAATGATCATAATTGGTCGCTGCAATGTACTTCAAAAACAAAAACAAACCAAACTAGACATGTCTAGATACACAACAGCAATTAGTGTGGATCCTGATTGTCCAGCAGCCAGCAGCTGATCTAGATCTACACTTTTGCATTGGCAAGTAAAATAAATATACACCATACATGTGAGCTCTCCCACTTTCGGAGGGTTTGGAGGGAGATTCCAACTTTTAGGGTTCAAAATTATTTGAAAATGAGGGGTGTTTTACACATTTTTTAGAAATCTCCCTACTTGGAAACAGATAACTTCCTTCTTTGTTTATATGAAAATAACAAATCCCCCACTTAGCAAGAGAAAATCTCCCACTTTGGCCTCAAAAAAAGTTCACATGTATGCATACATGCAAAAATATATTGCTTAAGAATAGGTAGAAAATAGTGTAGATTCTGATCAGCCAGCTCCCATTAAGGCCTGGCTGTTCAAGATCAAGATCAAGTTCAAGATCAAAACTATTTGACTTTGCATTGTCAATTCATACTTTCTCAATGACGCTTATTTTTATCAACATGTATACTGGCATTCATGCACCTGCTAGATTACCTGTTGTAAATAGAAGATCATAATTTTGGGATGTATAACCAATTCATCTTGTCTTGTCTAGCTGGGGCCCTCCAAAGACCTCGCTCCACAGTAATTATCTTACGATACCTCGGAACTAATCTCTATGTACAAATTCAAGGATTATGTTAATAGATAAACTTCATACAAATTCCTCCTAATTTAGACCTCTGGTGAAAAGGGCATGGGTATGAGACTTGTTTCATGGGCAATCTTTTAGTTTGTAAGATTTAAGCTAAACAATTATCAGAATTTATTCTCTTAAGGTTTGTTAAAGGGTCTCTCCATCAGGAGTGTCCTCATTTTTGTTTAACAATTGAATTCTCAAAATTCCCAAACTGACAAGGTAACCATCATTTTTATGAATTAAGTTAGACAAAAACTAATAAAATTATTATTTAACTCAAAGAATCAAATCATAAAAAAATAACAAAAAAATAAAGGATAAAATATTTGAACCTTAATTGTAAACATGCTTGTTTGTTTATTGTTTGTTTATTGGGTTTATCGTCCCACCAACAGTTTTTCAGTTATCTGGAGACAGTGTCCACATGAAGCAGATATAGTGCTGCCTTCACTGTGTATAGCCTGCCGTGAGCACCTGGCATGATACCACACCCAGTCACATTATCCTGACACCGGGCCAACCAGTCGTGGAACTACCCTTATATTTGCTTGAGCATTAGCAAGGGAGCTATACCACTACTTTAACGACTTTGGTATGTTGCGGCCCGGGATCGAACCCGGTGCCTCCCGTACCTGGAGCCGACGCTTTACCAATTGCGCTACCAGGTCCGGTATAAACATGCTTGATTATCATACTTAAGTTTACCGTGTACCATTAACCATTCACAACTATTTATTCGGCTGCAATGCAGTTGCTGTTCATAAATAATGTTAATTTTCCTGCATGTATATGCCTTTTTACGCAAACCATTCACCATCATTAGCAGAATCTGAATGACTAAAGGTTTATTGTGTAGACTGGTTCAGCTTTAAATCTATTATTACAAGTTGAACATTCATTTATTAAAATACTTTTATATCTTTTAAAGAAAAACAAGAAAGTCAGGTGAATTTTAAAAATTATAGATGGAACTACGAATGAAAGGGCTTACTTGATTTGATCGAAATACCTCATCAACAAGAACTATGCATGATTTTTTTTTTCATTTTTTCATTACATAAATCTCTTATTTTTGAGTAAATTTTAAAGAAAATTTTTTTGGAAGCATCTGGAATAAAGTTCTACTATATTTAATGCAGCCATTGCAAATTTACACAAATTTTCCCAATTAATTTTCTTTTCCATACATGAACCTCTTTATCATGTATCATACACCCATTCCAAAATCTCCTTTTCTACCCAATGCACAAGTATATTACTCATACTGTTGCTTCTCCATTTCTGAAATGTGTAAATCTGCAACTGTTATGTTAGAAGAATATATAAAACATTCAATATACAAATTGATTTCTACCTCTTCCAATTGCTCTACTTGATATTCCTCATTTTGGAAAGACAAATAACTGTGATACAAAAGTGCAAGAAGAATATAGGAAGAAATAGGCCCCATACAGGAAAAAGTTAAATTGTTTCTATGACATGACTTACAAGGCGTTGTAGAAGCAGGGATTGATTTAGGCAATATATTGATTTTGGAAATGGATAATTACTCTGTCTTTTTTGGGGGTGGGGGGCAAAACTATTATTTTTTTTACAAAATATTAATTTTTGAAGTACACATTTTTTTAATGTTGCACAACATATACTGAAATATAATAAGCAAAAGAAACCCCACAAAACATTACACATTTCTTTTCTGTGCTTTGGATTTATTTTGTTTTCAAAATTTTACAAACAAGAAATAACCACCTACTAAACCTGCAGCCATCTTTATGACCATAAACAATACATTGTACTTGAACAATTTTTTCATTCCCCCTCACCTACTGTTATTTTGATAAAGTTTGGTTGTTGTGCCAGTGGTTTCAGTCACGAAGTTTGGTTGTTGTGCCAGTGTTTTCAGTCATGAAGTTTGGTTGTCGGGCCAGTGGCTTTAGTTATGTTTGGTTGTCGGGCCAGTGGTTTCAGTTATGCTTGGTTGTCAGGCCAGTGGTTTTAGTCATGAAGTTTGGTTGTTTTGCCAGTGTTTTCAGTCATGAAGTTTGGTTGTTGGGCCAGTGGTTTTAGTAATGAAGTTTGGTTGTTGGGCCAGTGTTTTCAGTCATGAAGTTTGGTTGTTGGGCCAGTGGTTTTAGTAATGAAGTTTGGTTGTTGGGCCAGTGTTTTCAGTCATGAAGTTTGGTTGTTGGGCACATAGTTTCAGTCATGAAGTTTGGTTGTGGGGCCGGTGATTTTAGTAATGAAGTTTAGTTGTTGGGCCAGAGTTTTCAGTCACGAAGTCTGGTTGTTGAGCGAGTGGAATTAGTTATGGAGTTTGGTTGTTGGGCCAGTGTTTTCAGTCATGAAATTTGGTTGTTGGGCACATAGTTTCAGTCATGAAGTTTGGTTGTGGGGCCAGAGGTTTTAGTTATGAAGTTTGGTTGTTGGGCACATAGTTTCAGTCAAGGAGTTTGGTTGTTGTGCCAGTGTTTTCAGTCATGAAGTTTGGTTGTGGGGCCAGAGGTTTTAGTTATGAAGTTTGGTTGTTGGGCACATAGTTTCAGTCATGAAGTTTGGTTGTGGGGCCAGAGGTTTTAGTTATGAAGTTTGGTTGTTGGGCACATAGTTTCAGTCAAGAAGTGTGGTTGTTGTGCCAGTGTTTTCAGTCATGAAGTTTGTTTTTTGGAATCGTGGTTTAAGTCATAAAGTTTGGTTTACTGAGAAGATATTTAACAAATGTTGAGTGATGCCGAATGGTAGGTGATCTCAAAAACTCACCCTGAACAGGTGAGCTAAATACACATGCTGAACTATCAGGCAAACTGGCTGCTGATCAACACCTAAAAGAGACACATTGTAAGCACACTTTGATATTTCTTGATTTGTTTTTTATTTCAGTATAACCAAACATCCTGTAGGTTAATCAACTTTTTTTTTCAACACTTCTGCTTATATTATTATACGATTGTACAATGTACACGTTCAACTGTAATCTCAGTCTACTGTAAACTCTTTCTAAGGCCAAAGTGGGGAATTTTCGCTTGCAAAGTGTGAGATTTGTTATTTTTATATAAAAAAAGAAGAAAGTTCTTCCAAATAGGAAGATTATTGAAAATGTATAAAATATGTATAAACACCCCTCATTTTAGTAATTTTGAACCTTAAAAGTTAGAATCTCAATCCCAAAGTGGGAGAGTGCACGTGTATGACGTTAATATTTCTGAAGTTGTTAATTAATATTAGAAAATATTGTTAATTTGAAATAACAGGTATTACTTAAAAACAGTCCCTTCAATTTGATGTGAAAATCATCTCCAGATAGGGAGATTACAGAAAATGTACAAAACACCACTCATTTTAGTAATTTTGAACCTTAGAAGTGGGAGTTTCGATCCCAAAGTGGGAGAGTTCACGTGTATGACGCTTATATTTCTTGAGTTGTTAATTAATATTAGAAAATATTGCTAATTTGAAATTACAGGTAATAATTAAAAACAGTCCCTTCAATTTGATGTGGAAATCATCTAAGTGCTAATTGAGTTCAAATGTACAAACTTGCTTTATCTGATTTTCTTTGTAAATTTCTCGGTGTGTGATATTAGCATGTGATAATTGTGAATATTGAACATAATAAGTCTGACGTACGTATGTCTGTGGTTCTTTGCAGACTAACAGTAATAGTGTGACATATATTAATACAAGAGACCGTCGAAGACAGGTGATGCTCCCCTAATTGTCGCAAGAACGGGTTGTATAACTATGAAGGTGAATTTTGTTAATGGAGTCGTGCTATTAAAAATCAGACATAATCAAACCTGTACCTATGAAGGTTGAGGGGAATGGTTATTTCAACCACTGAGTTAACTTGAGGAACAATGAAACTGGTCATACTAATAATGGTTAAGAATTCAAGAAATACAACTCATTGTGTATTGTATTTAATAAGGTAGACTGATTAAGGTTCCAGTAAATAAATGCATTTCTTAGTTTTAAAGGTCTGGAAAATAATTTGGTACAAATATTTTTAATAATAGTTTGAAACAAACAATTTGAAGATAGAAAATAACTGTTGTTCATAAGATACAAATATTGGCTGGACAAGATTCTGCTTCGAGGTCACATTGTGACCTTGACCTTTAAGGTAGCGACCCAAATTTCCTGGAAAAACCTCCTCACAACAAAGTTCCTGACCAGGACTCGAGTGGGGAAATGAGGAGTTACAAGTCCCATATTTGTAATGCTGAGGTCCTTTATGCTGTCTGTCAAGTGTATGACAGGAGTATATCTTCAGAAAGGAGAGATACATGCGGACACAAGAAAATCTATGGCAGCCACACATTCACCATATAGCATATCACTATAATGTACAGGCCATTTTAACATATTTATAATTGTTTTGAATATCTATTGTCGGATGTAAGATCTTGTTTTCTTGCAGCCCAATATTGTTTGAATTCCCACAGATAATGATTCAACTGAAAATCAAATGTACCATAACAATGGCTGATAAGTAATGTGTTGACTGTAGAGATTGTTATTGCAAACACTTATATGTTACCATGTCATGACATCACAACAATATTTGTTTATTGGGTTAATCCTCCTACCAACAGTATTTCAGTCATCTGGAAACTGTGTCCACTTGAAGCAGATATAGTGCTGCCTTCACTGTGTATAGCATGCCGTGAACACCTGGCATGATTCCACACCCAGTCACATTATCCTGACACCAGGCCAACCAGTTGTGGAAATACCCTTATATTTGCTTGAGCATTAGCAAGGGAGCTATACCACTACCATTTTTAACAACTTTGGTATGTCGTGACCCAGGATCAAACCTGGGGCCTCACATACCTGGAGCTGACGCTCTACAGTTTCCGAGCTCTGGGTAAGTTGAATTAATTAATTCAACTTTGTGAAGTAATATAACTCATAATTCTCAACCAAACCCTACAATGTGATTGATTTTGAGACAAATCTAAAGAGTACCAGGTACAAAAGTGTAGAAGCAATACAGAATGTTGCCACAACAACTATAACTAAGCGGCAATACATCCGAAACTTCTTTACCAAACCCTACATTGTTTGCAGTCTTTTGAATCATCTAATTAAAATAATTCTAATTAATCACTACTTCGTTTATATTTATTGGAGAAATATTAATTAACTTACTAACAAAAACACTTTCGGTAATTCGGAACTATGAATAATACTGTTCACAAAATAATACTACCATTTACCATTTTCAAGTTATAGTGTTCTCCCAGTAGACTGGTACAGATCGGCCAGAAGCCCCCTTATTGCTGTAACGCAGAGAGAAAACTGTTGACAAAAACCATTCTCCAGGTTATTAAGACCAAACAATTAAGTTTTCATCTTGCCGATCATAACCGTCAGACCAAAGTATTGATCTTGTTGGAAGGGATATGTTCATTTCAGGACATCAGGTTGCCTGTCATTTTTTCACCCACGTGGAACCAATGAACAACTCTGCCACATTTCAGCAGTGGTCAGTTGATGTATCTGCAGATGAAGAACAGGGCTGGTGGGACGGTTTTTGTAAACAAACTAAGTATGAAGAGTTACCTCTCATTATGCAATATTTATCAATATGTAATACAACTTCTTGGTTATTGCTATCAACTTCATACAATATTAACAACACATATTGCTAGTTTGTTTTATTTTGTTTTTATGTTACATTGAACCAACACAATTATTGTCATATTGAAGACATTCAGCTACTTAATGTTGGAGGAAGACCCCAAGACTAATGTCTGGGTAGAACCACCAGTACACCGCAGATTAACTGAAAAACTTTCTGAAATGATAGTTCTCATCCCACTGTGTCTCGAACCCAAGTGGTGAGTGTGTGAGGAGATACAAGTCACTGTATTTCTAGTGACACACTAGCAAAGAGTCCCGATACTGATCAGACACCTCTGATCCGTGGATCTACACTATTGCCTTAGTTTAATCAATTTGTGTATCATGCTAAGAGTTAATGCTAGATGTTATGTTCTTGCTATATGGGTGACAGTAAGGAGATCTTTTAATGTCCCAGTTAATCTGATTGCATGGCTAACTATCACAGTGAAGGCAGCACTATATCTGCATCAAAATTACTCAACCTTCACATGACTGAAATATTCATCATGAAGTTATGTATAAAATATACTCAATATAGTAGTGTTGATACATATGCAAATAAGTACGAGTATGGGTCTGAAAAGTTCCATGTTTTTTGCAGGTTGCTAACTTCATATTTCCAAGAAATATTAAAGGTGGTATCCGACAGTTCACCTTTATCTAATATATGTAACAATATCTGATCTTTGTTTGGGATGTTTGTACATAATTTCTACAGAAACAATCATACTTTAGTCTAAGCTTTGAGGATTTTCAACAGAGTCTCAATTTTGGGGCAGTGAAACTCGTTAATCAACGTTTAAATGTACATCCTTTTCAAATCTATAAATAAGAATGATTGGGATTCCTGCTAAAAATAGACAACAATGTCACAGTGGATGACGTCCATGAACTAAACCATAAATAATCAAAAGTTTTTCTTCATTTAAAAATAGCTAACTGTGCAGCGTGGCCCAGATAGGAAATACATGTTTTAGATGACGATTGTGGCGTTATGGTTCCTTTTTCAGACAGGTGTAGGACATCATTAAACAGCATCTTGCGAGATCTGTAACAATGGTTTATTATATATATATTGTATACTGTTAGATACTACCTTTAAGAACTGTCTTTTAGTGTTTGTCTGACAATGATTGACCAGGAGCCAATTGTATAAACAGTGGTTAAATTTTAACCAATGGTTGAAGTTTGGTTACTTAAAACATTTTTGTTAACTTCCTGCTTAGCTATAAATGTTTTCGTTAATTTAAGCGGTATCAACTATAACCATTTTTGGTTAACTTTAACCATTCTCCCAGTGGTCTGTTAAAGTTAAAACCAAAAATAAAAATGGCCGCTCATTTGGCAGAAACAATTAGAATGTTGCATTGTGGGATACTTTGGCTAATTTAACTTTTGGTTAAAATTAAACAGTTTGGTTAAGTAACAAAACAGTTAACTGCATTTATACAAATAGACAACCACTTTGGTTAACTAACCAAGGAAGTTAAAGTTAACCAGTTGTTAGAAAATAACCAAATGTTAACCTTAACCGTTATTTATACAATAAGCCCAGGTGTGCAGTTAGAAAACCGGATATTCAGGTTTTATTGCATACCATGACAAGCTTATGACAAGCCATCACAGAACTGTGAATGCAACACTTTTTATACTTCTTGAAAATGTATTTTGTGTTATTGGACAATAACAGGCAGCTGATATATCTAGAAAACAGACAAAAGAAACAGGAACCAGATTAAAGCTCTTTAGTAAAAGTTTTATTGTGTTTTTTTTATCTAATAAAGCCTTAATGTTTCAGTTAGTAGTGTCTTGCTACTTTTAAAATGTTTGTGATTTGAATCCCAGCCGATGCTGGTTATTTGGCTGTTTTTTTTCTATTCCTGTTTCACTTTGAAATTCATGTGAGCATTCATGGTCTAGTGGTTAAGACATTGGACTCCGGATCTGAGTTCGAACCCCGAAACTGACCACGTGATGTTATTCCTTGAGCAAGACTATTTACTGCACATTGCTCCAGGTATTCAGTACCTGAGTACTGGTTCTATCCAGTAAGTGGACAGTCGAGAGGGATTAATATAAGTTAAAAGAACTTGTTTCCCAATCGATTATAAATAAAAAGGTTTAAACTAAACTAATTTGAAAATCATTTTTTTTTCATTTACTTGAAACATTCTTATATTCTTATATATAAAAGAATTGAGGAAATTAAAGAAATTATTTCCTTCTCTCATGGGAACATATGTGAATTGAATATAAAAGATAGTTTTAAACAGTTGGACCAAAAACCAAAATCTTTTTTTCTTGAATATCCAAATTAGTCACTTTTACCCGAAAAGGTCCTACAAAATACTGCTCATTGATGCCCTATGTGAACAGTGAAGCATAAATCCCCACCTGCCATTGCAAACAGGTATTCCCTATCTGAGCTATGCTGCAGATTTTAAACTAAGAAAACCACATGACAACATACTTTTGAAATGGTCGTTATATCGTCATCCGCATAGTCCGATCTGATTAATATTTATTTTAAGCAAAGATCACTATCATGCTTATTTATAAATTGGGAAAGCATGAATATTTAAATCGTCTTTACTTAGACTAAAGTATGAGTTCTTGCAAAAAATATGCCGGAACAGTGGAAAAATATTCTTACATGCGGATGACAAAAGCAAACTGTTGGATACCACTTTTAAAAATGATTATAAAAAAAAATTCTTAAATTTTTTTAGGCAGGCAAGTTTCCACATTTCTTAAAATCAAAAATCAACTCTGTTCCCTTTGGGTGAGAGGATATTTGGCTAAAACATACTCAACTAGAGACAAACTACAACTCATCCACATCAAATTAGCTGGTCAGAGGTTATGACCATTGTTGCCATAGTAACGATGACTGGGGTTTCTAATTGACTGATGTATACTTAACCTATTTAGATATTGTCTACAATTATTCACTGGCTGTCTATCAAATATTTGAGCTACAATTAACACAGGTGACTATATAGGGTGGAGATAAGGGGTCACTAAGCCTAGTTTGTTGGGAGAGAGAGCACAGGTGTTAAAATGGCAATTTTTTATTGTGTCCTATATTACAGGTATGGTGATACCTCAAGCACACACCAAGTATGAACCCATTAGGTATTTTCTTTCTTAAAATCAGATTTTGTTTGAGTTATTTAAGGCACACATGTACATGTAACATTTTAGTTGCTTAAAGCAAAGACTTATCAGGCACATTATCCTAACACTAGGCCAACCAGTTGTGGAACTACACTTATATTTGCTGGAGCATTAGCAAGGGAGCTATACCACTACCATGTTTTAAGACTTTGGTATGTCACGGATTGGGTTCGAACCCAGGGCCTCCCACACCTGGAGGCAATGCTCTACTGATTGTGCTACCAGGTCCGGTATCAATATTTAAAGTAGAGACATTGAATAAAGTGTAGACTGGCAAAATTCTTTCACAACTGAAAACATAAAATGAGAAAAGTTAAAAGACATGAAGATTTTCAGATATCTAGAGATAGGATTTCTCAACAACTCACAAAAACAGATCTCTTGGACATTTTACTTAAGGAATATCTTTTTACAAAATTATTTTTCACCCTACTTAACAGTTAAGATTTCAGTACATACATTTATTATGGCACCTGTATTATCAATTGTTTTGTTCACTTTGTTGCTATTTTGCAATGTAATAATACTTTGTTTAATTTCTACCATAGTCTATACAAATGTTGCTTCATTTTTTAAATTTTTTTAAGTCCTGCAAAAAAAATCATACCAAGTTTGATAATTCTCACCCCATAATGAATAGAAATAACATAATATATATGTTCACAACAAAAAACAAGATTGTTTCACACATATATCATTAAAACCAACAAACAATAGGAAAAACACTTTTTATGGATAATGAAAACAAGAAGAAAGGCTCCTATGCAATATACAAAACGATAAAATATACTACAACAAACCAACAAAACACTGACACTCAACTTTATGCATGGGCATTTTTTTTTTTTTTACCCTTTTTTCGCATTCCTTTCAAGCAGGTAAACTAACAAAACTGTTTATTTGATCCTGGGGACGAGGTGAAAATACCAACAAATGTTTAGTGGTAATTATATCTCAATAAAAAGTTGTCACATCGAAGCATTGTTGTCTTTAGAATACACCTAATATTTGCTCAGGGTCTTGCCTTTTAATTTCTGTCCCGGCAGCAATTGTGAACTGTTATACTGTGACTGCGGCGTAACAACGAACGAATGAAAACCCCTGCTTGCTGAGTAAACAATCTAGCTTCTCACTTCCATTCATGCCATGATATGAAACAGCAATTATACATTTTGGTTAATGATATTTCATTCACAAAGATGAGCATTTGAATCGCGGATATTTCCAATACCTTCTTTCTTCGTCGCTGACAATATTTTACAGTTGAGCAATTCAACCACGATTAAGGAACGTCCCCTTTCTGACATAAAAGGTATCAAAACAACCACTTATTATGCATTCTGAAAATAAGTAATCTTACTCCAATGATCAATTTCAAAAGGTCACCAAATTGCAAGCAAACAAACACCTCTTTCTAGTGTAGAGCCATTCCAAATTGAAATAATTTCATAATTGTTATCAGAAATACTTTGCCTAATTGTTGTTGTAATTAAAAATAATTACCTTTTGTGCATTTTCACACAGCATTGATAGGAAGGAAATCATATGTCGAGAGAACGACAAAATGCACAATTTAACATTTAAAGTACATATAACATCCATGACAGGGTGTAGACAATTTTTTAATTAATTCAACCCTAATGAATTCAAGGGATTTGGAGCATTTAATATAACTACATGCATATGGCTTGACATACTAATTTCATATTGAAAGAGCGGTTTTAGTGATAAGAATATGTTTTACCCTTCACCCGCTATTTTTGTCAAAAACCTTTACGATATTCTTACTTATTTTCTAACCTCTTCATATACAGGTAACATGGCATATTTATTCAGACATTGCAGCAAATAGTGTGTTCAGACCCTGGACAGATCAGGGACTACAATATTTACTGCAGATTTTTTTTCCCACTACAACGTGTTTGACATACAAGAGGTGGGAAGATAAATCTATGAATTTCAGGTTAGGTTATTTCAATTGCAGCATTAAAAATGGTTAATAAATTATTTTCTTTTTTTTTCTTTTGTTACATTGCACAATTATGGTCATATTGGCAAGGTCCAGCTAATTATTGGTGAAGGAAGATCCCAGACTTATATCTGGGTAGAACCACTGGTGCACCGCAGGTTAGCTAGAAAACCTGCCTACATGGAAGTTCTCGCCCCGAGCGGGACTCAAACCCATGCGGAGAGGGGCTGAGGAGATTCGAGTCAGCCACTGTTAATAAAAAAAAAAGCATCAACTGTAAAGCACCTACAGTATGTCTAGTGTTTATCTCGTTTTTTGATTGAATCAATTTTGCTTTAATTAAGAGACAAAAATGACCAATTTCTACCAATTCTGCTTAGATCCTTTAAAAGTATATACATGATCATTAAAAATAGACAGAACAAATATATATCCACAATAACATATTAAAAATAATGGCTATTTTTGCTGTTTGCAAAAGGTTTGATTTTTTTCCCCCTCTTATCTTAAATTATTTAATTAATTAGATGACAATTACACCAATTAAAAAAATTAGTTTGAACCACATTTTTCTAGAATTGTAAAAAAAACTTCACTGTTTTAAAAGGTCATGTCATCCTGCATATCAATTAAAATTAAAAAGAAGACTATATATAGTTCTGTTTATGATACTGCAGATAATCTTATTTATTCCAAGACTTTGCTCACCTGAATCACATTATTGAACTGCAGCTTTCATTGTGATAGCATGGCACGATGATTGGACAGGAGGCAGGACTTCTAACGTAGCAGCAATGATAATGTTATGTTGGCATGATGATTGGACAGGAGGCAGGACATCTAACTTAGCAGCAATGATAATGTTATGATGGCATGATGATTGGACAGGAGTTAGGACATCTAACTTAGCAGCAATGATAATGTTATGATGGCATGATGATTGGACAGGAGGCAGGACATCTAACTTAGCAGCAATGATAATGCTATGATGGCATGATGATTGGACAGGAGGCAGGACATGTAACTTAGCAGCAATGATAATGTTACGATGGCATGATGATTGGACAGGAGGCAGGACATGAAACTTAGCAGCAATGATAATGTTATGATGGCATGATGATTGGACCGTAGGCAGGACATCTAACTTAGCTGCAATGATAATGTTATGATGGCATGATGATTGGACAGCAGGCAGGACATCTAACTTAGCAGCAATGATAATGTTATGATGGCATGATGATTGGACAGGAGGCAGGACATCTAACTTAGCTGCAATGATAATGTTATGATGGCATGATGATTGGACAGGAGGCAGGACATCTCACTTAACAGCAATGATAATGTTACAATGGCATGATGATTGGACAGGAGGCAGGACTTCTAACTTAGCAGCAATGATAATGTTATGATGACATGCTGATTAGACAGGAGGCAGGACATCTAACTTAGCAGCAAGGATAATGTTATGATGACATGCTGATTGGACAGGAGGCAGGACATCTAACTTAGCAGCAAGGATAATGCTATGATGGCATGATGATTGGACAGGAGTTAGGACATCTAACTTAGCAGCAATGATAATGTTATGATGACATGCTGATTGGACAGGAGGCAGGACATCTAACTTAGCAGCAAGGATAATGCTATGATGGCATGATGATTGGACAGGAGTTAGGACATCTAACTTAGCAGCAATGATAATGTTATGATGACATGCTGATTGGACAGGAGGCAGGACATCTAACTTAGCAGCAATGATAATGCTATGATGGCATGATGATTGGACAGGAGGCAGGACATCTAACTTAGCAGCAATGTTAATGTTATGATGGCATGATGATTGGACAGGAGGCAGGACATCTAACTTAGCAGCAATGATAATGTTATGATGGCATGATGATTGGACAGGAGGCAGGACATCTAACTTAGCAGCAATGATAATGTTATGATGGCATGATGATTGGACAGGAGACAGGACATCTAACTTAGCAGCAATGATAATGCTATGATGGCATGATGATTGGACAGGAGGCAGGACATCTAACTTAGCAGCAATGTTAATGTTATGATGGCATGATGATTGGACAGGAGGCAGGACATCTAACTTAGCAGCAATGATAATGTTATGATGGCATGATGATTGGACAGGAGGCAGGACATCTAACTTAGCAGCAATGATAATGTTATGATAGCATGATGATTGGACAGGAGGCAGGACTTTTAACTTAGCAGCAATGATAATGTTATAATAGCATGATGATTGGACAGGAGGCAGGACATCTAACTTAGCAGCAATGATAATGTTATGATGGCATGATGATTAGATAGGAGGCAGGACATCAAACTTAGCAGCAAAGATATTGTTATGTTATGATCAGGCTTAGGCAAAAAGAGAAGAGCCCAGATCCCAGACCTCACTTGCAGAAACATTTCTCAGTTGAGAGTTGGCTGAAGCTCAAATTCTGACTCCAAGAATATCTCTTACTGGGTTATAATTCTTCAATTCCAATTTGTTTTACACCATGAGCCTTGCCAGGTTAAAGTATTGCTATATTACAGTGATGTATTATATATACTATTTTAGTAAATACTGGGAAATCAAATTTTGAGCTTAAGCAAAACCGCATGTGAGAACTATTTTTTTCAAGTGGGTCCACATCAGCAAGCTCCAACGCTGCCCTTTTGGCTTTTTTCTTTTTTTAAATATGTCGCAGTGTTCGAATATGATCATTACAGTGACATTCAGCTATTTTGGCATAAAAATCCCCCACAAATGCCTAGGTAGAACCACTGGTGTGCCACAAGTCATCTGAAAGACCTTTGCTCCAAACAGGAAATGAAGCAATGCAGTGAGAGGCTTAGCAGTCAGACGAGTAACAAATCGGCAACTCTACCACAACACAATGGGTGCCCTCACCCTTTTTGCTGCCGAGTCACCAACAATATGTCATGTTTTCTTTGCATTAAGTTGTTAAAGGAGGTATCCAACAGTTTGCCTATATCTAATATATGTAACAATATCTGACCTCTCTTTGGGGTATTTGTGCACAACTTCTCTAGAAAAACATCATACTTTATTCTAATCTTTGAAAATTTTCAACAGTATCTCAATATAAGGGCAATAAAACTCATTAATCAGCACTTAAAGTGGTAATTCTTTTCAAATCAATAAATAAGAACGATTAGGATTCCTGCTAAAAATAGACATTGATGTCACAGCAGATGACGTGAATGAATTAAAATATAAGTGATCACATGGTTTTTTTCATAGTTTTAAAAAAGCTAACTGTGCATCATGGCTCAGGTAGTACATACATATTTGTAATGAAGATTGTAGCATTATGGTTCACTTTTCAGACAGGTGTAGGGCATAAATAAACAGCATTTTGCGAGATCTGTCCAGGTAACAATAGTTTATGAAAATGTTCAATAAAAAATATTTTCATTCCAAACTGCCGGATACCACCTTTAACTAACATTATTAATTGTTTATAAACAAATGGAGCATGGTCCGGGTTGACATCACACCCTCAATACAACAGGCCTTTTTTTTTACACTATATTTCTTGAACATTGCGCAAAAAATGTGTATTCATGAAGTTTAAAAAAGAAACGAAGTACGTAATCTATATCTTATTTTTTTATCTCATCAGAAGCAGTAAACTGTTGTTAGGGAAACCAGCAGACCACTTCAGCCGTCACAAGATATCCAGCTTGATATCCCTGTGATATCCTTACTTTCACACTTGTAGGTGCAGAATTTCACACAAGCAACCCTTCAATTGAAGAATCTGCAGCCATTATTCTTCCCCAAGTAAAGCATTCTGCCAGATAACGCTTGGAAACAGACCTTGAAATTAATGATCTTACTAATTATCACACTAGCAGCATCAAGTCCATGGAAGAGTTATGGTCCTTACCCCCACTGGGTTAGATAAGATTATCTCCCTTTCTAATGCTACTGTTAAGGTCTGACATTTTACATCTGTCTGCAGCTATTGCAACATAGCCTATAGTTGAGATAATGTTCATACCACCTTTATTGCCTCCCTCTTTCAGCACTTCAAAACTTTTTAGGTGTACATTATACAGACTGGTATGGGACGGGAAAATATGAGGAGAAAATGTTTTGTTTAGCAAAGCATGCATGACTAAAACATTAACACTAACAAGACAAATAATACATATTATGTTGATAAGGTCTGTAAATAACATTGGCTTTTATTGCAGTCAAAATCATAATCCAAAAGTTTGTGAATTGGGTTTATCATCCCACCAACAGTATTACAGTTAACAGGAGATGGTGTCCACTTGAAGCAGATATAGTGCTGTCGTCGCTGTGTATAGCATGCGATGAACTCTGGGCATGATACTGTACCCAGTCATATTTTTGTTACACAGGGCTAATCAGTCAGCAAAAAACAATGGTTGCTTAGGTGTTAGCACGGGAACTTATGCACCAGCATTCTTTATTCATGACCGGCCGCAAAAGCTCAGGTGGTAGAGCGTCGGCTTGCGGATCGGGAGGTCGTTGTTTCAAACCAACGGCTTTAAAGTTGGTAGTAGTGGATTCTCTCCTAACGCTCGGGGCTTAGGGGACAGCATTATGCCTGACTCGTCGGTGTCAGTATAATGGACCGGCCGGGTTCAGTCCCTGGGCATCTCATAAGTGCCCGTGCTATAATGATAGAAATGTTGCTGCACAGTATCGGCAAAATGCCGGCTAATCCCATCCCTTCCCATCCCTTTATTCATACTTAGATATGCTATAGTGCACGTTTGAACCTTGGGCCCTCCCTCAAGCCTCATGTTCTACCTATTAGGCTACAGTAAATCAGAAAGTAGAGCTGATCTTTGCAACCTCAACCCAGCTTCATTGATATAATGGATTCCTACACCCCAAAAAACATATCAATAACCAATTAATAAAATTTTCATGCATAGACAACAAGACATAATTAAAAAAACTTTGTAGCTAATAGCTTAGAACCTAATCAACACCTAATCAGAAAGCTCAAGCTGGTTGATCCCAATCTACACCCTTTGCCTTAGCCTGGTCAATTCTTTATTAGAAGGCTTTACCTTAACACTCCTAATGTAAAACTTAACAAATTAACAACTGACTTTCTTCTGTTAAAAAAAGAAAAGAAAACAAGAAAAGCATAACTAAATTTGGGATTAAAACTTTCATAGATATCTATTCTGCAAAGATGATTATGCTTCTTTATTAAAGGTGGTATCAGACAGTTTGCCTACATCTTGTATATGTAACAGTATCTGTAAATAAGAACGATAGGGATTCCTGCTAAAATAAACATCGACGTCACAGCGGATGGCGTGGATGAGCTTAAACATTAGGGGTCACATGGTTTTCCTGGTTTAAAAATAGACAACTGTGCAGCGTGGTTCAGATAGGAAATACATGTTTGTATGTGTAGGACATTTATAAACAGTATTTTACGAGATCTGTTCATATAACAATGGTTTACAAAGATGTATTATAGTGATGCGCTGATGGTCGGAAGATATCGATTAGTGGCTCGTTAAAGCTTCTCGATGTCCATAATCAATGTCATTCTCTCATAATCGATTAACAAAAGCGTGCAAACCCACTCAAAATAAAGATACAGGTTCCGGCTTTTACACCTATCCAGCCGTAAAGGGAAATCACTCTGAAAATTTAAATGGCGGCCCGTGAGATTTAGGAGCATTTAAAAATAGAAAGTAAGTGAACAATTCGTATTTTGTCCTTGAAACACCAAATGTTTTGCAGAAAGTGGCAGCATGTACATTATAGTATAGAGTAATTATTTAAACTACTAATTAAAAACCATTTGCGAACATAACACTGCGTAGATTAATAAACTGATTATAATCGATGAAATCGCATCGGAAGTGGCAACCGATTCCAACCGATGATCTATTATGATTTGCAACTGATTTCCCAACACTTATGTATAATGAAAATATTTTTGGTGACTTCTGTCACATACCACCTTTAAGTCTGTATCAACAGATCTTGGTCATTTAACCATACCTGCAGAGGGTAAGTAAAATCAAGCGAAGTTAAAAGATCCAATTAATTTACCCCTATTCTGTTTCACATTTACATAACTTAAAAAAACTTTCCTTATAACTTAATGCAAAAATTAACTGTATGTGCCACATTTTTTTCACACTCAATAGTGCAGATCAAAATAATCTTCCTGCTGGAGTTGAGTGATCAAGATCTACACTATTTGTCTCAGCTGTTTGCTAGAAAAAGATGATCTGATATGAGTGTTCATAAGATACTGAAAATATTTAACAAGTTTGATGAAATGATACAAAACAAATCTAATGAACACGAATATTAGAGTCTGTTTATCACATAACCAAAACATCAGATGTTTTTTGTTTACAATGCATCATCTTTTTATAGTATAAACATTCGGCCTTGATATGTGTTGTTGGGTTTGGGAGAATCCACACAAAAAAAAGTTCCACTCTTTACTCAAACATTTTCCATAAAAAGGGAACAGAATCGTTTATAACATGACTCAAATGTTATTTTTTTTATTAATTAAAATGAGATCGTCCAACAAAATGCATAGAACAGCAACAAAAATGTGATCAGGAAATGGCATAAACATTACACATACTTAATGACATCATTCTATGATAATGATGTCACACTACAACAACTAACTAGTGTGTTACCAAAAACCACGAACGAGTGTTACCTCAGACTCATGCGGTAGGTTATCTGTTAAATTACAATCCCAATTTTGCAGTCAATCAAAATGTCCCATTTATACTGAAACCTTAATTTTAGACCTCTACCTGACAAGACTCAATACTAATGTTCCTGCTGATCATGTGACACAAATCTAATCAACGATTTCGAATTTCAAACCCCTCCTAAAGGTGACATTTTTATAAGTGCAAGTTTTTCTAAAGAAACTGTCCATTTCATTGAAACATTTAAATTGAAATAAAAAGATAATAGGGGTATTTAATTGAAATAAAAGGATAGCGAGAGTAGTATTAATGTGGTAAGATGGGGTTTAAATTGAGCTTAAAAATGAGCCAAGTTTAAAATTGTCCACTGAACCAAAGTAAAGTCTAGGCCATAATTGCTAAATGAAGCACCATTTCTCTATCCATGCCCCAGGTAAACCACTTTATTCACCATCACCATGGTGACATGAATAAATTAATCTCCTTTTTTAACCATAGGTATTTAATCCGAACAATTAAAACCCTCATCAAATTGTATCCATTTTTTCTCTCTCATTGCTTTTTTTTTCTGCATGATAAATGTCTAACGCTTAAGCAAAAAAAAAAAAAAAAAAATCAGAAAATTGGAAAACTAATTTTCAACTCCCCACCTGTGATTATTTAAATTAAGGATGCCTGCTCCCCTTCTTTTTTGATGTCACGATCTATGCATCGCTATCCATTCATGTTTGCTGTATATGAATTAACTATAATTAATGCAAAATTAATTTTGATCTGGGAGAAAAAAAACACACAGTCAAAATGAAAAGCACCCTTGTCATCTCAAGCGTAAAAGTCTTCACAGCGCAGGAATATTAATTGCACCCCAATTCATCGAGTAATGGCAAAAGTATACTTATAATTACATCCGTTTCAATAAAAGAGTGAAATTAATAAGATTTATCTGATTCTGAAATGGCTAAATCACCTACATAGGCAATTTTGGAAAAGAAGGAGCCCTTAAATAATAGTGCCAATTACCCCGAAACTATCATTTATGACAGTAATTAAAAGTACATCATTACATTATCAACTTGATCATTAAATCTAAAATATTTATAATTTTATTTGACTACATCTCCATTCAGAAGGTATACTCACCCCCTAAATTAATGACATTATATTTTAACAAAATACAAGCGTAATAGCCCAGATGTATTTTAAATGTGCCAATCCACATTTTTGGACAACATAATAATCAGGTAAATTACCATGGAGCTCATAAAGAACAGGTGGGAACGGTAGCATCTGCAAGCAACCAAGCTGAAATTTGTTAAACAACAACGCTCAATGCATCCAGGCAAACTGAAAAAAAAAGAAGTTTAGTACATACCAAACACTACTGAAACTTTTACTTTAATTTGTCTCATCAATAAAACACTAAGCCAAGATTTGCTCCCATTTGTCTCAACATCCAAACATTAAGCCAAGTTTTGCTCCGATTTGTCTTAAAAACCAAACATTAAGCCATATTTTGATTCCTTTTGTCTCAACAACCAAACATTAAGCCAAGTTTTGCTTCAATTGGTTTCAACAACCAAACATTAAGCCATATTTTGCTTCCTTTTGTCTCAACAACCAAACATTAAGCCATATTTTGCTTCCTTTTGTGTCAACAACCAAACATTAAGCCAAGTTTTGCTTCATTTGTCTCAACAACCAAACATTAAGCCAAGTTTTGCACCCATTTGTCTCAACAACCAAACATTGAGCCAAGTTTTGATCCCATTTATCTTAACAACCAAACATTAAGCCAAGTTTTGCTTGCTTTGGTCTAAACAACCAGACATTAAGTCTAGTTTTGCTTTCATTTGTTCCAACAACCAAACATTAAGCCAAGTTTTGCTTCCTTTGGTCTCAACAACCAAACATTAAGCCAAGTCTTGCTTCCATTTGTCTTAACAACCAAACACTAAGCCAAGTTTTGCTTCCATTTGTTTCAACAACCTAACACTAAGCCAAGTTTTGACTGGTCTAAACAACCAAACATTAAGCCAAGTTTTGCTTCCATTTGTTTCAACAACCTAACACTAAGCCAAGTTTTGCCTGGTCTAAACAACCAAACATTAAGCCAAGTTTTGACTGGTCTAAACAACCAAACATTAAGCCAAGTTTTGCTTCCATTTGTTTCAACAACCTAACACTAAGCCAAGTTTTGCCTGGTCTAAACAACCAAACACTAAGCCAAGTTTTGACTGGTCTAAACAACCAAACATTAAGCCAAGTTTTGCTTCCATTTGTTTCAACAACCTAACACTAAGCCAAGTTTTGCCTGGTCTAAACAACCAAACACTAAGCCAAGTTTTGACTTGTCTAAACAACCAAACATTAAGCCAAGTCTTGCTTCCATTTGTCTCAACAACCAAACACTAAGCCAAGTTTTGACTTGTCTAAACAACCAAACACCACTATTTCGGTAAACAGACAAATATGTTGTAAGGATGTTAAATTTAAATCAACAAATAATCTTCCATCTTATCATGTCAGTTCATAACCGAAGACCTCTGTTAACCATGATTGATTAATGGCCTTTGCATTGGTTATGAACTAGTGTAACACAATCATGGTTAACAGAGGCCTTTGCATTGGTTATGAACTAATGTACCACAATCATCGTTAACAGAGGCCTTTGCATTGGTTATGAACTAATGTACCACAATCATGGTTAACAGAGGCCTTTGCATTGGTTATGAACTAGTGTAACACAATCATGGTTAACAGAGGCCTTTGCATTGGTTATGAACTAATGTAACACAATCATGGTTAACAGAGGCCTTTTCATTGGTTATGAACTAATGTAACACAATCACGGTTAACAGAGGCCTTTGCATTGGTTATGAACTAATGTACCACAATCATGGTTAACAGAGGCCTTTGCATTGGTTATGAACTAATGTACCACAATCATGGTTAACAGAGGCCTTTGCAGTGGTTATGAACTAATGTACCACAATCATGGTTAAAAGAGGCCTTTGCAGTGGTTATGAACTTATGTACCACAATCATGGTTAACAGAGGCCTTTGCATTAGTTATGAACTAATGTACCACAATCATGGTTAACAGAGGCCTTTGCAGTGGTTATGAACTAATGTACCACAATCATAGTTAGCAGAGGCCTTTGCATTAGTTATGAACTAATGTACCACAATCATGGTTAACAGAGGCCTTTGCATTGGTTATGAACTAATGTACCACAATCATAGTTAGCAGAGACCTTTGCATTGGTTATGAACTAATGTACCACAATCATGGTTAACAAAGGCCTTTGCTTTGGTTATGAACTTATGTAACACAATCATGGTTAACAGAGGCTTTTACATTGGTTATGAACTAGTGTAACACAATCATGGTTAACAGAGGCCTTTGCAGTGGTTATGAACTTATGTACCACAATCATGGTTAACAGAGGCCTTTGCATTGGTTATGATCTAATGTACCACAATCATGGTTAACAGAGGCCTCTGCAGTGGTTATGAACTTATGTACCACAATCATGGTTAACAGAGGCTTTTACATTAGTTATGAACTAATGTACCACAATCATGGTTAACAGAGGCCTTTGCAGTGGTTATGAACTTATGTACCACAATCATGGTTAACAGAGGCCTTTGCATTAGTTATGAACTAATGTACCACAATCATGGTTAACAGAGGCCTTTGCAGTGGTTATGAACTAATGTACCACAATCATGGTTAACAGAGGCTTTTACATTGGTTATGAACTAATGTACCACATTCATGGTTAACAGAGGCCTTTGCTTTGGTTATGAACTTATGTAACACAATCATGGTTAACAGAGGCTTTTACATTGGTTATGAACTAATGTAACACAATCATGGTTAACAGAGGCCTTTGTATTGGTTATGAACTAATGTACCACAATCATGGTTAACAGAGGCCTTTGCATTGGTTATAAACTAATGTACCACAATCATGGTTAACAGAGGCCTTTGCATTGGTTATGAACTAATGTACCACAATCATGGTTAACAGAGGCCTTTGCATTGGTTATGAACTAATGCACCACAATCATGGTTAACAGAGGCCTTTGCATTGGTTATGAACTAGTGTAACACAATCATGGTTAACAGAGGCCTTTGCATTGGTTATGAACTAGTGTAACACAATCATGGTTAACAGAGGCCTTTGCATTGGTTATGAACTAGTGTAACACAATCATGGTTAACAGAGGCCTTTGCATTGGTTATGAACTAAAGTAACACAATCATGATTAACAGAGGCCTTTGCATTATAATGAACTAATGTACCACAATCATGGTTAACAGAGGCCTTTGCATTGGTTATGAACTAATGTAACACAATCATGGTTAACAGAGGCCTTTGCATTGGTTATGAACTAATGTAACACAATCATGGTTAACAGAGGCTTTTACATTGGTTATGAACTAATGTACCACAATCATGGTTAACAGAGGCCTTTGCATTGGTTATGAACTAATGTAACACAATCATGGTTAACAGAGGCTTTTACATTGGTTATGAACTAATGTAACACAATCATGGTTAACAGAGGCTTTTACTTTGGTTATGAACTAGTGTAACACAATCATGGTTAACAGAGGCCTTTGTATTGGTTATGAACTAATGTTACACAATCATGGTTAACAGAGGCTTTTACTTTGGTTATGAACTAATGTAACACAATCATGGTTAACAGAGGCTTTTACTTTGGTTATGAACTAGTGTAACACAATCATGGTTAACAGAGGCTTTTACATTGGTTATGAACTAATGTACCACAATCATGGTTAACAGAGGCTTTTGCATTGGTTATGAACTAACGTACCACAATCATGGTTAACAGAGGCTTTTACATTGGTTATGAACTAGTGTAACGCAATCATGGTTAACAGAGGCCTGAGAATTGTTTTTGCGACAGCCAAACTGAGCAGACTGCACTTGCAGCAGACGAATCTATGGAGTTCAATACTTGTTACATATCTCACCTTGACATTTTGCATCAAAATAGCAGACAGTGAGTAATATAGATGTATAAAGGTTAGTAATTTCAAATACCATGTTTTAATGCTTAATAAGTAAAAGTAAGTTGGCCTGTCTCATCAATTAGGGCTTTAAATAGATAATTTAGCTCCCAAACTTTGGGATTAATTTTTTCTCCTTTGATGTTTGTGCCATGGCAGCTATTTTCTGTCCTGTTCCTTGTCGAGACAAAATGTCAAACAAAGACTCGCACTATGCAATGGGTGTTATCACTCAGTTTCTAATCAATTTTGCATTACCAAAGTATACAACATATGCACAGCAATTAGTAGGACAGTATAAGACTGGGAAATTAGAAATTGTGTAACAATTTACAAATAGAAAATACACTGATGATAAATGAGTCACCTCGGGGTTTAACACAGAAATTCTCTGTGTGTGTATCGAGATCTATAGTTTACAGTTTTGTTTGTTTTGGCAATGTCCAGCTAATTATTGGAGAGGAAGACCCCCAGACTTTTGGTCTGTGTAGAACCACCGGCACACAGCAGGTCAGCTAGAGAACCTCCAAGCATGATTGCTCACCCCACTGCAGCTTGAAACTACGAGGTTAGGGGTTGAGGAATGGAATATAGAGGAAATAATTAATAATAAACAAATCTAACTGGGGTCTTTAGGTCAAATCAACATCATCTTCGTCATCATCATCATTATCATAATGATCATCATCATTGTTATCATCATCATTATCATCATCATAATGACCAATAACATCATTGTCATCATCATTATCATCATCATCATGACAACATCTTCCTCATCATCATCGTCATCATCATTGTCATCATCATCATTATCATCATCATCATCATAATGACCAATATCATCATTGTCATCATTATCATCATCATAATTATCATAATGACCAAACCTTTCTCATCATTATTGTCATCACCATCATCATTGTCATTATCATTATCATCATCATCATCATCATGACCAACATCTCCCTCATCATCATCGTCATTACCATCATCATCATTATCAAAATGCCCAACATCTTCCTCCACAATTAGCAATGATAGTTCAATTAAGAGAAAGACCGATGGTCACCATACAGATAAAACTCTAAGTTTACCGTTTTGATAAAAAGAAAAAAGATCTATATATCTATATTTGGGACAATCCCCACATCCCTACAGACTGTTCAACTATAATTGCTTACTTAACATTCAATTTATCTATCTCCTACTTAATATTCAATTGGGAGTGAAAGAAGCAAGCAAGTGGTAAATATTTTTCCGACAACTGTCCAACACAGGCTGTAGACTGTCAACGAACAAACAATTACTTGTCTACCAAGAACGAACAACTTGATAGATAATTCTCTCTTTATCAATTTAATTCCCACAGAACTTGTAAATTGAAGTCCTTAATTCTAAGTGATTATTAACTGGCAGACAAACAGTTCAAAATTAAAAACATCTATCACTGAAGTGTTTACATGGAAGCTCCATTAGCCATGTTATCGTGCAAAATTTATCTTCATTTCAGACTTATCTTTGTGAAATTAAACAATTTTGACTGTCTAAGGTCACAATACGGCTGATTTAGCCATTTATCAACAATTATCAATGATCTGTAATACCAACACATCCCCTGTTTAAGTAGCTATAATCGGGTGCAGGTAATAAAAGCGAAACAGTCACATAGAGTTATCCACCCTTTGTTCCTCTCCCCTTTCTTCTTCCCCATGTGTTAATTCCTTGTTTTAAGATAGTGTCGAATGCCGTATGTCCACCAAAAGGTGTGTTATCTCTCTTTTGAAATTGGGTCAGCTTTAAAGCTTTTGAAAAATATGGATGTAATTGCTGTCAATTGAGCATGAAGATGTGTGTAATGTGGAGAGTGGAATGGCCCTGTAGATAACATGTCTAAAACAGCCGCCATCAATGATAATAGTGGTTATAATGAATTGGGGAGAAGAGGGAAGTGGAGGGTGTTTGTACATGTTAAAGACTGTATGCCTAAATTCTCTAGAAAAAAAAATAACCATTCTT
The DNA here is from genome assembly GCA_007844125.1 of Sinonovacula constricta. Lineage (NCBI taxonomy): Eukaryota > Metazoa > Mollusca > Bivalvia > Cardiida > Solecurtidae > Sinonovacula > Sinonovacula constricta. The sequence goes on from CM017565.1 coordinate 48,572,833, forward strand.
AACCAATATTGAAATTGGTGGGTTCTGGCAATGTAGTTACTTCCTGTTTCATTTTGCTTAAATCAAATACCCCGTAGGTTCAATCCCCAGTCAGAGCAAATAGTTTTATGTAGGAAAGACTTTTTGTTCTGTGCTTTTTCAAAGTTTAATATAAACAATACTCATAGGACCGTGTCATATTTTAGTTTTCCAGCTGACCTAAGGTGTGTAGGTTTTTCTACTCAAGATATTTATCTGGACCAACAAATGTTGGATGTCACTTTTCACACCATTGTTATGTTATGGTGCTCTATGTGTTAAAGGTGGTATCTGACAGTTTGCCTATATCTAATATATGTAACAATATCTGACTTCTGTTTGGGGTTTTTGTACATAATGTCTGTAGAAAAACATCCAAATTTAGTCTAAGCTGTAACGAGTTTCAACAGTATGTCAATTTTTGGGGCAGTAAAACTTGTTAATCAACATTTAAAATGTTCATTCTTTTCATTTCTATAAATAAGACCGACTGGGATTATGGCTAAAATAAGGCATCGACATCACAATGAATGACACAGATGAGCTAAAATATGTGGTTGTCTTGGTTTACAAATAGCTAACTGTGCATCTTGGCTCAGATAGGAATACATGTTTGAAATGATGATTTGGCGTTATGGTACACTTTTCAAACAGGTGTAGGACATCAGTAAACAGCATTTTGCGTGATCTGTTCAGGTAACAATAGCTTATTAAGATGTTTATGAAAATATTTTGGTTGAAACTGTCACGTACCACCTGTAAAAAACAAGCAATATAAAACAAAATATCAGTTCTTCACTCAATATGTAATATTGAATTGTAATGAAACAAAATATCAGTTCTTCAGTCAATATGTAATACTGAATTGTAATGAAACAAAATATCAGTTCTTCACTCAATATGTAATATTGAATTGTAATGAAACTAAATATCGGTTCCTCACTTAATATGTAATATTGAATTGTATATGTTATTTAGAGGACAAACTTTCAACTCTGTTGTAGGACAGACTTTTTTTTTCTGTATTTTTTGTACACCAACTAAACTATATTTTTGACCAAAATAAAGTTTCAACCCTCGTTGTTCTAGTTGAAGTCATTAAGTTAAAAACCTCAAAAGTAATAGTCAATGACTAACAACTACATTCAAAGGTTGCTAGAAAGAGACTCAGCAGCAATTCATGCATACCAGATACCTCTCAGACACTGCCTATGTGTGATCAATTCCTCTTTAGCATGTTAACAGTTAAAATAATTACACCAACAATAAAACATGTTGACAAACGTTCGCAAATAAGCCCACAAGAAAACTGATTAAAATATTTCATCTCCAATATTAAGCTTGCCATGACCGTCAAAGTTCAGCATTTCACCAGTTCACTATTTTTGCCCATTATTTTTAAAGAACATTTGATTTATTTGAAATATCTGCACCAAGCCTTGCCAGCCAGTCATGTATGGCATTTGCAGAGTGCCCTGGCATCAGTTATGATGGTCCAATTAATGAGCTGCAATCAAATGATAACATAGCCGGCTTTAATTATCACTGCAAGTAACAACACTGTCCTGGACACAAATCAATACCTAAGTAAAAGTTGCACAAATGGGTGGCAGATAAAAACCTTCCACCCTTGGAGAACTTTACTCCTTATTTATCAAACAAAAAATTATGGGAGTGCTAATTAATAAATGTTAATAAAGACAAACAAAACATTGCTGTTTTATCATTAGAGATTAATGTGCATATAGTTGCTTTATTTTTACATTAACAGAACATTATACATACATGTGAACTTTATCTGAGGCCAAAGTGGGAGATTTTTACTTGCAAAGTGGGAGATTTGTTATTTTCATATAAACAAAGAAAGAAGTTATCTGTTTCCAAGTAGGGAGATTTCTGAAAATGTGCAAAACACCCCTCATTTTCAAATAATTTTGAACCTTAAAAGAGGGGAGTCTCACTCCTAAAGTGGGAGAGTTCACAGGTATGCAATATATTAAAGATTTTCTTCTGGGATTACTGAGTAAATTTATAGGGAACTGCAACAGTGACAAAATTTAACATTTAAATCAATTCTTATCATTATTTCAATTATTATGGGGTACATAAGAGACACAAACGGAAACAATAAAATGGATTTGTTTTGAATAATGATGAGCTTATATGAAGCTCCAATGTGATCTGTCACAAGATATTTTCTCTATGCAACAATACCCACCCCCTACACATTGACACTTAAGCTTGTTTCATACTAGGAATTCAACTTACTAGGTACCCGTAAGAAGCTCTCAGCTGGGCCAAATTCTATATCCTAGGAAAAGAAAGTAGAAGGTTTGTCATGGATTGCTCAAAATACATTTAATTTTACGAAACTGAATGTTACAAAGATCAATTCTTTCACTAATACCAGTTAAAATACAACATATCTCTATATTATATCACAATGTATATAAAATAATATAATGAGATTTTTTTATAATGGAAACTTATAAAGAAATTAAATATATATTTCTTCATTAACAAAACACATCATTTAAAATGAGCTTTAACTATTACATATTGATCATGCAATTCTTTTTACTAACTCTTAAGTGTTAATTGCAATGAAATAATCAAATCTGTAACAGAGCTATTCTATTTCATCTTATTAAACATTGACTGAATTTAGTCTTTAATACTTATTGTTCCAGACCAAAATTTAGTGGAGTACTTCCCTTTAACTTAAATTCTAGAGACTTAAAAGAAATTCTTATCTGCTTTTAACTTACTTGAAGAGCATGCTGCAAAACCAATCACTGTCAAAGAGTTTGAAATAAAAACTAGGATGACATCGTACACCGACAAAAGACGATCAACAACCAGGAAATGAACTTCAAAAATCAGACACTAACAAGAGTCGCCATATGCGTCACTTTTAGTCCAGTCCTACCTGGTCTGTAGCTGCCAATTATCTGCCTAAACACACAGAAAGTGGTAATTATGTTTTATGGATTTGATATATGGATGGCCTTATATAGATGTTTGCTTGAAGAGAGTCTCCGCAATCACTGAATCACTGATAAGGGGGTAAAACAATGTCAATAAAGAAAGACTGCCTTTGTTCCTAGCCTTAAAACCATCCGTTTACATTGGCAGTTTTACAAATTAATGCAAACCAAAAAATGGTTGGGAGGTGTAGGGTGGTGGGTATTTAAAAAAAAAAAGAAAAAAAAGGGGGGAGTAGAAACAGGACATAATAATCTGCATGAACAGTTTCTATTGATTGATTTTTATAGTGATTCACACTCTTTTCTTTTTTTTTACTTTTTATACTAATAAGCATCATTTTTTATTTTTATGAGTAAAAGATGTGACTTGTCATCAAAATACATGTACAGTTTGATTCGATAATAATTTTTATGAACATAGTTTTATTTATTCACAATAATGTGAAAGCATGAATTTATGATTAGGAAGGAAATTTCTGTATGTAGACAAATAGCTCAAAGTTAAACAAGTCGAAAATAGCTACAATATGTGACAGTCATGTTTTATTATATACTAAGGGAAAAAAAAAACGCAACTACCCATCTAAACTCAATTATTGCCATTCTTATGAACCCTTGCAATCCTACAGACATCTCACCAAAAAGCTATTTAACCTGAGTTCTACAGTTTCATCAATTTTTAATCTTCACCAACTTTTAATTCTTTATTTGAAAATCCCCAAAAATCTTTCAAAAACATCTCATAATGACCAAATGACCATCAAAGCTAAAGCACAGTTTGAAAAGTCAAGTCCAAAAAATCACAACAAATGCTTAGACTTAATTAACATTTACCCCAAAAGTAATATATATATATATTATAGTAAATACAATTGCTTTCCTTAAGTATCTTTGGCATCCTTTCTAAACAAGGAGGTAGTAAAGATAAATTCAAGACTTTTACACTTTTGAATTGCCAAAGATGTAATAGAAGATCTCAGCAGCCCTGGTTCTACTCTGGGTCATTATGAGTCATTATAAAGAAAACCGTCAGATCTCCAGTAGTTTTAGAGCCTATCAAACAGGAGTCCGTAGAAATGATAAAGCCTTCCTATCACCCATGTATGTTCAACTTCAATCAATCAGCCAGCCAACGAGATAACCACAGATAATTTGTAATTAAGGGCAAAGTTTTTATCAATTGGCACGTTTATGGGGGCACAAAACTCGGAAAATCTTAATTAAGGACTTCCTCAGTGAAAATAGGCAGGTCTTCGATTAATTAGACTAATTGGCAGACGTTATCTAAATCAGTTAATTAATCGAGGCCAGGCTGCAGTTTCTTAGTGCCACCGTTGGTTGGTCGGCCAAGGGGGAAGATGAGAAATTGTAGATGTGTTGAAAAAAACAACAACATGTTAACCATGTAAATGAGAAGCGGATGTCTGGAGTTAAAAGAGGAACCATAAGACAAGGGTATCTTCTTACGGCAATGAACTCATTATCAAATTAAAAGGCAAGACTGCTTTACATTGTTGACCCATGGACTCTTTGCAGGATAGTAGCAATCTGCTAGCAACTTAAGATATTACAAGCAGAAAATATGACCAAAAAAATATTTTAAAGTCATTACCTTTTTTCTCTTTTTATAAAAAAAAACAAACAATTATTAAAGTGGTGGGATGCTTTTAAAACTTCACATTTTTCACTTTTTAAGATAATATTATTCTTCGAAAAAATTCTTAGGATATTAGTAACAGAAAATTTAGGATAAAAAAAGTCATGACTGAAACTTAGCACTTAACTTGCCACATAATGTCAAAAACCAACACTAAACTCTCAAGATTTTTTGGATTACAATTATATATGTTACATGTCAGTGTTGATATACTCATAAACAGAGACTAAGCAGCAAATAGAGCAAGGAGCTGGCTGATCTGGATCTATACTATATGCCTAAGAATTATAAATTTGTGAATAGCAGGCTAAGAGTTAAGATGTAGCAAGCAAATAAAGGGGAAAAGAATGTTACAGATTTTTCTTTCTTACTTTCTCATAGTAAATATGTCTAGACTTTAAAGAAATTCACCTTTGTCTATGTTAGCGGTATAATAGGTTGTGTGTATTTTGTTGCTTTCTATACATCTTATAAATATGACCCAAATTATGGTCATTATGGCACTCGATAGTTGTTCTTTGTGGAAGAAAACCAAGGACAAATGTCAGGGTAGAACCACTGCTGTCACCTTTGGTCAGCTGGACAAAAATTCCCTTCAATATTTTTAAAGGTCCACCTGTCAGTTTTAACCCAAGCCCTATAAGTTTGGGACTCCAATCCTAGTACCTCTCAAGAACTCTCTCTGAGCACAAATATTTTATATTATATCCAGTGTGTTATTTTTACTTATGGTTCTTTTTTCAGAGACTTGGAAAAAATAACGGCCATTACTTATTGTGCTTACATGTAGTTTCAAATCTGGTTGCATAAATTTTATTATTAAGGTATTTTCATTTCATATTGACTTCAAAGATATCATTGAAAAAAAAAGTACACTTAGTAATGCTTGTCATGACTAAGTCATTAGTACTTATTTGTCAAAAATGTCAAAACTTTTAAGAGTGACATTTTTGACAAAAATGAAAATTAATATTTAGTCAAAGAATGCATGGTTATATAATACATTTTAATTATAATATTATAAATATTAGGATATTTTTATTAAATAAATATAACCACATAGTTCAGTTTATGGAACCAGATTTGAAACTTAAGCAAAGAAATTAATGGCCACTATCGTTCTATTTATCGGAAAAAGAGCTTTATATTATTTAAAATAAACTACAACCATTTTGTCTAGGTTCAATAAGGTCTGAGATGACATCTTTTGTTTTCGAAGATTGCTAAATAACACACAATGAATACCTCTCTTCCCACAGCTCTTCGATAGTGAACTTTTCGCCAGCATTAAATGTGAACACATTTAAATGCAACAATTACTTATATAGAGAGATAACGTTTAAGCTCCAACTTTGTGGCAAATGAGATAAAATTATCATCCTTGTCATTTTCGCACACGAAGATGAAGCAACCGTTTCTAGACATAACGAGCCCTTCGCAAATTATCAGTTTAATCTGTCGCTAAAGTTCATTTTTGTCGTAGACTTAAATGTCGATAAAAGTCACCACCAGAACATGGTACAATAATTTTTCCATTTTCCCTGTGTAATTCATCTATTCAACAGGAAGCGCTACTTATCAGATGGAGCATAATTAGACAAATGAATTTAAATGGCAATCATTTATCATATTTTTATAATGCCAAGGGAAGATAATTTCTTTAATAACCTTCCGGCGATTAAAATTTGTCTGGGAACAGCTTCTATAATGTCTGGGAACATGCTAGCGTAGTATGTACCGAGGTGGCGTAAACTAACAATAATGAGAATACTGTCACATAATAATGCACACATAGGTGCAATCTTGCAGCGGAAACTGGAAGAGCATCATGGGTAATCTATTTTCAGATAAAGATGGGATACAACTGACATTCTCATTGCACGATATCGTAATTGATCCTTTGCTGTTTTTTAGCTTTAAGTGTTGTTTTGCATGCTTTCTTAGTGATTTAATAGTGTGTACGTTTTAATATCAGTTACAATTTTTGACAATTATAATTTAAGAAAACTGAAACAAAGAAAAAAAAAAGAAAAGATATCTTGTTTTTGAGATACATCGCAGCGACCAATTATGATCATTATAGTGATATCAAGTCATTTTGAGTGAAGGAAGACCCCAGACAAAAGCTGGAAGACATCCCCACAAGTCAGTTGGAAGACATCCCCACAAGTCAGTTGGAAGACATCCCCACAAGTCAGTTGGAAGACATCCCCACAAGTCAGTTGGAAGACATCCCCCCTGTTGGAAGATATCCCCACAAGTCAGTTGGAATACATCCCAACAAGTCAGTTGAAAGACATCCCCACAAGTCAGTTGGAAGACATCCCCACAAGTCAGTTGGAATACATCCCCACAAGTCAGTTGGAAGACATCCCCACAAGTTAGTTGGAAGACATCCCCACAAGTCAGTTGGAAGACATCCCCACAAGTCAGTTGGAAGACATCCCCACAAGTCAGTTGGAAGACATCCCCACATGTCAGTTGGAAGACATCCCCACAAATCAGTTGGAAGACATCCCCACAAGTCAGTTGGAAGACATCCCCATTTTAAGTCCTTTGCCCAAATAGATCTCAAAACCACACTTTGGGCAGCTTAGCTGTCAGATAAGTATTTAAGAATGTTGATGGTGATAATGATGAATTTTGTTGATGTAGTACTTGTTAATTGTGTTTATTGCAAGTGCTTCCTGATTTCATGCCTAGAGATCCAGGCACAACCATGACACCTGACCTGGAAGGACAATCAGTAGGGCATCGGCTCCAGGTACGGCAGGCACAGGGTTCAACTCAGAGGCTGTGACATACTTAAGTCATTAAAAATGATAGTGGTATAGCTCCCTTGTTAACGCTCAAGCAAATATAAGGGTTTCAAGACTTGTTGGTCTGGTGTTAGGATGATGTTACTGGGTGGGATATCATGCCTGGTGTTCACGGCATTCTATACGTAAGGAAGGCATCATTATAATTATCTGTGGACATCGTCTACAAATAACTTAAATACATTTGGTAGGATGAGAGATGGGATTTGCCGGCATTTTTGCCAATACTGTGCAGTGACATTTCTATCATTATAGCATAAGGACACTTATGAGGTGCCCAGGGACTGAACCTGGCCAGTCCATTATACCGACGCCGACGAGTCAGGTGTAATGCTGTCCCTTTAGCCCTGAGCGTTAGGAGGGAAGCCACTACTACCAACTTTAATGTCTTTGGTTTGACCTGACTGGGGTTTGAACCCGCGACCTCTCGATCCGCAAACCGATGCTCTACCACTTAAGCTACTGTGGCTAGTCCGACAGTTTGGACCTTAATATTTGTTTGCAAATAACCAAATAATTCATTGTTGCCTAAAAGGAACCTACAAAATGCTTTTCATTGATGCCCTAGATCAGTGTGAACTGTGAAACAAATCCCCATTCCTCCAAACAGGTACTTCCTATCTTAGCCATGCTGCAGAGATAGCAACTTTTAACTAAGCAAAGTTAATGACAACTCACATTTAAGATTAAGTTACATCATCATCCGGGTAATTCGCTTTAACATTGATATCTATTTTTAGCAGTGATCACTATCGTGATTATTTACAGATTTGGAATGTTTGAACTTTTAGAGTGTTTTTATAGCGATTTGTACTGTTTAACATTGATGTCAGTGTTTAAAATCATCTTTACTCATACTAATGTATTTATGAGTTTACGCAGAAATTACGTCCTAATTCCAAAAAAGCAGCGGTAATGTATTGTTACATGAATTTGATATCGGCAAACTGTTGGATACCACCTTTAATATCTTGTTTGTTGCCATGTGCTGCTATCAAGCAGACAGAAGGTTAAAACTGTAAGAATCATTTCATCACAAGGCACTTGAAACACTGATGCATCACACACAAATATGAATAAGAAAGCTTTTAAGTGCCACTAATAAGCCACCCTATCCTAAGACTCGGCTGACATGTGCTGGTATATTTGGGCCACTTATTGTAGACTTTAGCAGTTATCAAAGAGCTTGCTTAAAAACTGCAACAATAATTAATGAATGTAAAATAAATTAAAATGTTTAATCTGCCTTTTCCCATATTTAATCCCACCATTGGCAAAGTTGAGGAAACTGGCTTCTGTTAACTTGTGCAGCTATCAAACAAAGTGCAACAACCTTTTTTTGCAAATACAACAACAAACGCAGCAATAGAAAAGCGTTTCTATTTTCCCATAATGTCCATTTTGCCTTCCATCAGAAACAAAAAAAAGCTTGAAGATCTATGTTGTAATTGTTACCACTGTGCCTGTGGATAATCAAAGAGATGAGTCTAAAAAATTCATCCAGTAATGAAAACTAGTGCTCACCAAAATGCCAATACAGACACTCTTTGTCATTATTGCAGGCAGAAATGTGTAAGATGTGCAGCTATAATTAATATTTTTCTCAATTAAAAACACTGATTTCCTAATTAAATAAAAAGAACTTACATAAATACAAAAAAGTAATTGATTACCATTTAAGCCCACCCCTCTCCCAAATATTATATACTCTCATTGAAGTTTCAGCACAACCTCTTGGTAAATAAGAGGCTGCTGACTTGGGCAGCTATTTTCTTCTAATACAACATCAACAGTTTTTAATGAAACACTAATGAAACGAAAGGTTTCAGTCCTTTTGCTCTTAGGAAACTATTCTCATATTGTACACTTTCATTGAAGTTCAATGAAACCTCTTGCTACACGGACAGGTCGACTTGTGCAGGTATCAGAGAGACAGCTGTAACAATGGCTGCTGTCAATCAACTCACCTGTGCGACAGGTAATCTGTGATCAGCGATCTTATCGCAACCTACCTGCGTTCACACTTTGACAAAGGGGAGGTAACTCAAAGCTCAATCGCGACCCATTGTGTTAATTCTTTGCTTGTTAAGCACAACTCTCACTGATCAGGATTAGGCAAATAGTAAGGATTAACTTTTTGTTGCTAAGTCACTAATAATTCATAGTGTTACCAACATATAAATCTGTAACCCACACATATATCTGTAACCTACACATATATCTGAAACTCACTTAAATCTGTAACCTGCACATAAATCTGTAACCTACACATATATCTGCAACTCACTTAAATCTGCAACCTGCACATAAATCTGTAACCTGCACATAAATCTGTAACCTACACATTAATCTGCAACTCACTTAAATCTGCAACCTGCACATAAATCTGTTACCTGCACATATATCTTAAACTCAGTTACATCTGTAACCTACTCATAAATCTGAAACCTTTATATAAATCTGTAACCTACAGATATTTGTAACCTACACATATAGCTGTAATCTACACATAAATCTGTAACTCACTTAAATCTGTAACCTACACATAAATTAGTTAACAGACTGCTAATAATTATGAATGTGGTTTAACAAATGTAGTCAGATAAAGTTCACATGGTGATGTTTTATGTTTGACTTGATGTTGGGTTGTCATTTTTTTTTTAATTCATTTATTCTTTTTGATCTCTTAAGTTGATACAAATCACTGTATGACAAAAAGGATTGAGATTCTTGGCAGGTCATTAAATTCAAAGACAAATTTTATGACGGAAATTTGTTTGTGGGATGATAAATCTACACATACACTTTGAATGCACATCATGAATAAATCAGCTTAATGTACACACAGTAGAAGACAGAGCAAAGCAGAAGAATAAAAATACCTTAGGATAAAAATTATAATGGCAAAATAATTAACATTGAAAAATTAAACAGAAATAATTTGTATTAAATGTGAATAATAAATAATAAATAAATAAATAAATAATAATTAAAATAAATAATAATAAAGATAATAATAATAAAGAATTAAAATAATAATGAATAGCAATGGAATGGCAAAGACTATAATAAAAATTACATTTCTTGTTCATCACAATAAAAATAATAGCAATGCATTTTAACATGCATTCACACTATCCCCACCCAACCTTTCCATGACTCGTATATAATGCAGTATCCCTTCTCAGCCAGTCTGTACAGGTGTGCAGTGGTACCATAACTCATGCAGGTAACCGAGCGATGACAGACTGATTCTCCTGATTGCTGCGGTGACTCTACCCACAATTCAAAGCGACAATGGTACAGGGTTTACACGGCTCAGTTCTGTCAACTATTTGCTAACACTGAGGCCAACGAGATAAGATAATCTGATCAAGGATATGCTCATCTGTTGTCAGATGAAAGATGGTCCCATTGTTGTTATTGTTGTCAATGGGATCAGGAAATTGTAACTGCTACAGTTGACAAAAAAGTATCTTGTCCTGTGTTTTTTTATTTGTGGTATTAAAGAGACAGCTGTTACAATAATGCTAGCTGATCTGTACTGTGCCTACAGTTACAGCTGAACAATGCTAGGTGATCTGTACTGTGCCTACAGTTACAGCTGAACAATGCTAGCTGATCTGTACTGTGCCTACAGTTACAGCTGAACAATGTTGGCTGATCTGTACTGTGCCTACAGTTACAGCTGAACAATGCTAGGTGATCTGTACTGTGCCTACAGTTACAGCTGAACAATGCTAGCTGATCTGTACTGTGCCTACAGTTACAGCTGAACAATGCTAGGTGATCTGTACTGTGCCTACAGTTACAGCTGAACAATGCTAGCTGATCTGTACTGTGCCTGCAGTTAAAGCTGAACAATGTTGGCTGATCTGTGCTGTGCCTACAGTTACAGCTGAACAATGTTGGCTGATCTGTACTGTGCCTACAGTTACAGCTGAACAATGCTAGGTGATCTGTACTGTGCCTACAGTTACAGCTGAACAATGCTAGCTGATCTGTACTGTGCCTACAGTTACAGCTGAACAATGCTAGGTGATCTGTACTGTGCCTACAGTTACAGCTGAACAATGCTAGGTAATCTGGGATGTGCCTACAGTTACAGCTGAACAATGTTGGCTGATCTGTACTGTGCCTACAGTTACAGCTGAACAATGCTAGGTGATCTGTACTGTGCCTACAGTTACAGCTGAACAATGCTAGCTGATCTGTACTGTGCCTACAGTTACAGCTGAACAATGCTAGCTGATCTTTAGTGTGCCTACAGTTACAGCTGGACAATGCTAGGTGATCTGTAATGTGCCTATAGTTACAGCTGAACAATGCTGGCTGATCTGTACTGTGCCTACAGTTACAGCTGAACAATGCTAGCTGATCTGTACTGTTACAGCTGAACAATGCTAGCTGATCTGTACTGTTACAGCTGAACAATGCTAGGTGATCTGTACTGTGCCTACAGTTACAGCTGAACAATGCTAGCTGATCTGTACTGTGCCTGCAGTTATAGCTGAACAATGTTAGCTGATCTATACTGTGCCTACAGTTTCAGCTGAACAATGCTAGCTGATCTGTACTATGCCTACAGTTACAGCTGAACAATGCTAGGTGATCTGTACTGTGCCTACAGTTACAGCTGAACAATGCTAGGTGATCTGTACTGTGCCTACAGTTACAGCTGAACAATGCTAGCTGATCTTTAGTGTGCCTACAGTTACAGCTGGACAATGCTAGGTGATCTGTAATGTGCCTATAGTTACAGCTGAACAATGCTGGCTGATCTGTACTGTGCCTACAGTTACAGCTGAACAATGCTGGCTGATATGTACTGTGCCTGCAGTTACAGCTGAACAATGCTGATCTGTACTGTGCCTACAGTTACAGCTGAACAATGCTAGCTGATCTGTACTGTGCCTGCAGTTACAGCTGAACAATGCTAGCTAATCTGTACTGTGCCTACAGTTACAGCTGAACAATGCTAGCTAATCTGTACTATGCCTGCAGTTTCAGCTGAACAATGCTAGCTGATCTGTACTGTGCCTACAGTTACAGCTGAACAATGCTGGCTGATCTGCACTGTGCCTACAGTTACAGCTGAACAATGATGGCTGCTCTGTACTGTGCCTGCAGTTACAGCTGAACAATGCTGGCTGATCTGTACTATGCCTACAGTTACAGCTGAACAATGCTAGGTGATCTGTACTGTGCCTACAGTTACAGCTGAACAATGCTAGGTGATCTGTACTGTGCCTACAGTTACAGCTGAACAATGCTAGCTGATCTGTGCTGTGCCTGCAGTTACAGCTGAACAATGCTAGCTGATCTGTACTGTGCCTACAGTTACAGCTGAACAATGCTAGCTGATCTGTACTGTGCCTACAGTTACAGCTGAACAATGCTGGCTGATCTGTAATGTGCCAACAGTTACAGCTGAACAATGCTAGCTGATCTGTACTGTGCCTGCAGTTACAGCTGAACAACACTAGCTGATCTGTACTGTGCCTACAGTTACAGCTGAACAATGCTGGCTGATCTGTGCTGTGCCTACAGTTACAGCTGAACAATGCTAGCTGATCTGTGCTGTGCCTACAGTTACAGCTGAACAATGCTAGGTGATCTGTACTGTCTCTACAGTTACAGCTGAACAATGCTGGCTGATCTGTACTGTGCCTACAGTAACAGCTGAACAATGCTAGCTGATCTGTACTGTGCCTACAGTTACAGCTGAACAATGCTAGCTGATCTGTACTGTGCCTACAGTTATAGCTGAACAATGCCAGCTGATCTGTACTATGCCTACAGTTACAGCTGAACAATGCCAGCTGATCTGTACTGTGCCTACAGTTACAGCTGAACAATGCTGGCTGATCTGTACTGTGCCTACAGTTACAGCTGAACAATGCCAGCTGATCTGTACTGTGCCTACAGTTACAGCTGAACAATGCTGGCTGATCTGTACTGTGCCTACAGTTACAGCTGAACAATGCTAATTTAAGGTCATAGTTACACAGTGTACCACTGTTCTGTCTGGTACTGTTTTGCAATGTAAGTATTATATGAATTGTTATTTCTTTTTTTGTCTCCACGCAGAAATTAACTGTTTCACTTTTCTATGTCTTTCACCCTGCCTTGACTTTGAAGTATTTTAGAGGCAACATTTTAAATGTGCAATCCTGTAAGAAAATATGTTTAACTGGTGATGATCGGTTAACATGTATATCAAGTTTCTTGTGTGTTTACTGGGCTTGAAATCAAGTGAGAATGAATTGCAATTAACAACAAAGATAAATTATAAAAATATCTGAGATAAAAACATAATTAAATGCAATCTTCTTCAAAAACATTCAGAAAAACAGTAACTTTTTTGTCACCTGAACATAATGATACTCGAGTTTCTTTCTATTTTTTTTCTGTAACTGGAAAGGAAAGGAATCTCACTGGAAATTCATGCTTTTCTTTTCTATTTCATTCTTACTTATAAGAAAAATAATATCACATATACCCAGGTAAAACTGTGTGCACAATTTGCTTATCGCACAAGTTGTGGTCTTTTTTCCAATTTGAATTCACCCTTATTATGTAAGATATTCTTTTGCCCAAACAAAGCAAACATGATAGGTAGGGTATGCTTATCAACCAGTATAAATAAAGATAAATACGGCTTTCAAGGTAATTATTAAAGTATCAATTGAAAGGACAGATCTAACTTTTGAAAATGAAAATTCTTTTGGCAATTTCATACAATAAATAAGTAATTACTGACACATTTTATCTGTTTAATTGCTTCGATGGAATGAAATCAATGGAAATGTGATTTACGTACCGATTTGATCGTAACCCACCATGCATTACTGTCACACCACTGCCTTTATGACGCTAAAAGGAAATGACGATAATTAATGATAATTATCAGTGATAATTAACATAATTGCTGCTTTTAATAGAAGCAATTATCTTGAAGTATAATGGATAATGTAACGAGGGCTGGTATCATCCTTGAAATTTGTGATAATGAGTGACATTTCATTCGCAATTTTGAACCTCTTTTTTCTTTTAAAACCAGAACAAACCAAATTCAATGGTAAAAGCAAAAACAGATGTCCCTTCACAACTTTTAAAAGGCAATGACAAACAAATGGGTGTAATTAGTTATTTTATGATAAGAAGAGATTCACTTCAACAAACATCATAGGACAATATCAGAAAAGATATCAATATTTATGATAATAGACCTAAAACGTGCTTAGGTAAGCATGTATAAATGCATTCTTGGCCTATAAAACACTAACTCTTAGCTTGGTAAATTAGTTAATAACACAAATAATTCTTAAGTCATCTTTTTCATTGACAAGCAAAGGTGCCTTGACACAATGATAGGGATTCGGAAGCAAATAGTGCAGATCCTGATGATCAGACAGATCCCATCAGGAAGCCTACTGATCTGGAGATACAATGTTTGCCAATTCATATACTGAAGGAAAAAAGTTTAGCAAGTTTATTACAACTTTGGTTTTTGTCTATAAATCGTATTGACCAATTGTGCCCATCCATTGACAACATGATTTCCCCATTTTTTTTAAACTATACCATTACATGTATGTAAGCGTAACTTTCACAAAAATCCTGTGCAGTATGTGCACAGCAAAATGGACGATCCTCCGCGGATCACAAAGTTCCCTAGGAGTCAATCCTCCCTGAACTTGGTAAACTATTTTCCTTCAGTATATAAATACATGTTGAACTAGCTAAGGGTGAAGCAAGTATAAATGCATTTTTGGCCTATAAAACAAGAACTCTTAACTTTCTACAAAATGATAAATTTTAGGCAAATAGTGCAGATCCCATTGGGAGATTTCAGATCATGATCTGCAATATCGGCTGCAGATTTCAGCAATATTTCTAGGAATGTTTGCATGAAGATAAAAGAAAAGGACTAAGAATTACCGGGTAGTAAGGCTTTTTAACAAAACGTTACATGACAAGGGTAAACAGCACAGATAAATGGTCTGTTCACTATGCAGAAAAAACAGGTCTATAAACCAGCTAACCTATGGGGTGCTGCTGGTTCTACCCAGTCTTCCTCAGCAAATTATTTTGTCAAGACCCGATTTTGAAGAAATGTCAAGCTGAAATGTGGTGCATTAATATAACAGAACATTGGTGAATGGTCTCCCCTTTAATTCTCTCTTTTATTAGGATAACTTGGTTTTTGTGCTTATTGGTGCAACTTTGGAAGGTGCAATAGGCAAAAACAAGAATGTGCAGCTATTTGGGGGTCTTGTTTTGAAAAAAAATAGAGAGTTCTGAAGTTAACACTGCAGCCGACAATTAAAAAAGATGTTAAAATTGTAGCAATTATATAAGGAATTTTGTAAGGCCTTGTTTCAGGGAAAGAATAGAGTAGACTGTGCCTTCATGAGTTTTATGTGGAAAAATGGATTTGGGCACAAAATAAATCTAGTAATGCACCAAATTGGAGCACTCTGCAGAGAAAATAATATACAAACATTTTTTCTCCAAACATAATGATGAACTATTTACTGATTTCGACAAAGTGCGCCGTCAAACTAATACCATTGTTACAGCATCTCTGATTGGCTGATTATAAATAAAATAAACAAACTGTCCACAATCAAATGAAATATAAAAATTCGTGCAGGTATAGCATTAAATTATTTGTGGAAAATGAAGGTAAACCTCAGCCATAAAAAAGTAAGGCAGGTAACAATGAAAAAAATAATCAGTCATCAAAAATTAAGGAAACATTGTACCAATCGTGATCGATAAGAAAATCAAGATTTTCAAAAGCTCCGATTCAAAATGTATGCTATTATGAAACAATGCTTTTAACTAGAGAATGTAAATGTTCTCTAAGCCAGAGATATGTGGTAAAATAAACATCTGTGTAAACTTTATGAAGACTATGCAAGTGAACCGTTGTAGCTATAAAAGGTTGTAACCAAAAGCATCCCTTCTCCATACATGTGAACTTTTTCTGAGGCCAAAGTAGGAGACATTTAATAGCAAAGTGGGAGATTTGAAAGATTTGTTATTTTTGTAAAAACAAAGAAGGAAGTTATCTGTTTCCAAGTCTGGAGATTTCAGAATATCTGTAAAACACCATCATTTTCAGATAATTTTGAACCTTAAAAGTGGGAATCTCCCTCCAAAAGTGGGAGAGTTAACATGTATGCTTGTCGTGCACAGCATAATTCGGTATAGAAAAAAAGTAGGCTGGAAAGCTAATATAAGAATTCTAAAGTACATCTTGAAGAAACTGCACTTATCGAATCTAAATTATGGTTCAGATATATATATATATAAACAAAATACAGTTATTAACTGTTTGCAAACATTGGCAATACAGTAGATATTTATAAAACATATGTTCATTGACAAGTGATTTTTTTTTTCAAATCAATTACTTCATACCCATTTTTTAAAATGACCATGCATTTTCTACCAACAGCGAGTCCTTTGTCCCCAAAGATCAATTTCATGAATGAACCCTAAAACCAGTTAACTATAATGCACCACCCCAGAAAGATGATCAAAGTACAGTCAGATCTTGAATGTTTGTTTACAGATTGGAGGCTCATCCATCATAGGTAAAGTGCATGAACCTTTGTCTGCTAGACTTTGCTAACAACTCTAATTTCTGAGTTCTTTACTTACAACTGCAAGTAAAATCACCAAAAGGTAGAAATAGAGCTAAAGGTGCAGATTCTGATCAGACAGCTCCTAAGCTGTCACCACCACATCTACATTATTTGTTTTTCCTGAACAATTTGTTCTTCATAGTTAAAGAGGTAGCTGTTAGCTAACAATTATTTAATTTACAGCTTTTGTAGCATGTGTTTTTTTATCTTTGTGCATGCTGACAAGAAAGGTCATATAACAGATCTAACACAGACCTAACACAATTGACCCAATTTTAGCTTTGCAATCCAGAAAAATTACACCATACTTCAAAACAGGATGCTTTGAGTTTATAGTCATTATTCTTTTTACTGCAATATCAATATATTGTCTATTATATTCTATATTTCTTCAGACAAATAACTTACATTTATTGCTTGATATATGGGTAAGAGAATATATTCTTTGCTGTCAGTACTCTGGTATCAAAATATTTGTAATATGCATTTATATCAAATAAAGTTTTATAGCTTAAGAATGTATAAGAAGGATATACTTAGAAATTATGACTTTTACTAGTAAAATGAAGTATAAACCCAGCTGCAGAGGCAGAACACAAGTTTTATGACAAGTATAAGCAAATTAGATCTATTGTTAACAGTTTTCAGGAGAAAGAGTTTCTTTCTTTCTTTCTTGGGTTTATCCTCCCACCTATAATTTTTCAGTTATCCAGAGATAGTCTCCAAATGAAGCAGACAGCATGCTGTTTTCACTATTTATAGCATGCCCTAAACACCCGGTCACATTTTCCAGACACCAATCGGGTCAGAGTTTGGTTCAACATTAAGCAAGGGTGTTGTAAAGGATCTAAGTGTTCATTAGATACTGAAAATAATAAATGAGTTGAATGAAATGATACAAAATGAATCTAATGAACACGAATATTTGAGTCTATTTATCACATAACTAAAACATCAACTGTTGTTTTTTTTACAATGCATTATCTTTTTATAGTATCAACAGTCATCCTTGACATGTGTAATTTGGTTTGGGAGAATCCGCACATAAAATAGTTTCACTCTTTACTTGACTATTTTCCATAACAAGAGAACAGATTCATTTTTAATATGACTAAATGTTACTTTTTAATGAATCAAAATTATATTGTCCAACAAAATGCATGAAGGCGACAACAAAGTGATCAGGAAATAGCATGAAAATTCAATCTTAACACTACTAATACTAAATGATGTCAAACTGCAGTAGGTTATGGGATAAATACCACTACCAAATGTAACAACTTTGGTATGTTAGAGCCCAGGTTTGAACCCCTGGCCTCCAGTACCCAGACATGAGGCTTTACCTTTTTTGTCCTTCCAGGTCTGGTCTAGGAGATTTTTGTACTTCCTATGCAATAATCATCTTACATGTAGTAGCGTATTGTCATTCTACAGTCATTGGTGAAGTCTGTCATGATTTGGGGTCTTGTACAAAATATTGTTTTTAGATATTTTCATAAAAACAAAATATGTGAAATATTCATGGATCGTTGTACTTTTATAATCTTACAAGGAACCACATCTGAGCTGTTCAATGGTTAAAAACAGTAATGTTAATTTGTCTATTTCTATTATGATTTTTTTCTCACTTTCTTCTTTCCATAAAACAAATATGTATTGCTCTCAGTAAATAATGATAATCAAAAGAAAGTGCTGCCATTCCGCCAGTGCTGTGATCTGTCATCGCTCCAGCGCCAGAGATGTGCTCTGACGCATATTATCATAACTGTACACAGCAGCACAGCGTATATTAATAAGGAAGTTATTGAAAGTCAATTCCTGACAGGCTGGGAGCACATAGTGGTCCGTGGGTCTCTCCAATTATGATTCCTCTAATAACCATTGATCTTGGGAAACAAAGAAATTATCCCTTAACCTGCTACAGTTGTTAATAAACAACAAAGATTTATAATTAATTGCTAATAACTTCTTGTGAACGATAACTACAGACGAGTTGCTAGCGACCCACACTTGGTTGCGAACATTGCATACGCTGATTGTTAATTTGTTAAACTGGGATCTGTGTTACTTCCTCAGGCCTGATCCAATTTATACTAAGCAGTTTAAGAGTCTTCAAAGTCATTGCTCCGAAGATTATTTATACTGTTTTTAAGAGAATAAGCCATGAACCTATATGAAAAAGAAAATTGTCATTTGTTATAATGAAGCAGGAAATTTACTGTAAACACTTGTAATAGTGAAAAAAGGTTAATTTGTATTTGAAGTATTGTCATTATTTTTGACATTAATTAGTACATAGGTACATCAGAATCAACAACTGGTGTGTTTATTTCAACATGTGCAAGGTCTTTATTGTTTTGAATATGGAATGTCACAAAAAACATTAAAGCGACTTGGTCACAGTTTTATGAAGTAAGTTTACGACATATAAAACAACATGGTCCTCATTTCATACATGTTCAGCTTATTGTGTTATTATTGAGCTGATCCGGGTGTTGTCTGTGACCTGTAATACTGAATCCACAGTTAGGATATATTACTGGACTGTTGAGCTTAAAAGGGCTAAAAATAATTGAAAAGCATCGCAATGCTTTTTGGTTCTCCTAACCTGAAGACAATGCAATCTTAATCTAGTGATAAAATGTTTTATTCCATGATTCAATAAAGTTCAACATTTTTTTAACAAAAATATAAAAAAAATGGTGGGAGGGGGAGGAGGGGGTGGGGGTGGGGCAAGTAGTTAGAGTCTGACTTGTAACACCTCAGCTCCACATGCGTTTTGAGTCCCAGTGGGGGTGAGAACTTTCTTGTGGTAATGGTGGTTCTGCCCAGACATATGTCTGGGGTATTATATACATATTAAATTACCTTTACTTCCATGTAATCTAAAACAAATTTGAGCTAC
The DNA here is from genome assembly GCA_007844125.1 of Sinonovacula constricta. Taxonomy (NCBI): domain Eukaryota; kingdom Metazoa; phylum Mollusca; class Bivalvia; order Cardiida; family Solecurtidae; genus Sinonovacula; species Sinonovacula constricta. The sequence continues at coordinate 48,592,878 of CM017565.1, forward strand.
TCTATATACCAAACAATGAAAATTACCACAATTAAATACAAATTAAGACTGTTCTCACAAACAATACCAAGTCAATGACCAGGACCCCCATCAAATTCCAATTTACATTCTCTTATAAACAATGCTATTAATCCAGCAGTGACATTATGACCATCAATGACTTCCAGCCGCTTTCTCTTTATGCGTCAGTGATTAAACTTAACTTACCGGCTCTGTTAATTACATCTATTGATTTATTTGAACCCTTTCATCCTATGTAAGTTTATAACCCAAATGATATTCTTAGTTTATTTATCTTATAACCACAATACAACTCGACACACTTGCATGCAAAGAGAATAAGCAAAAGAAAAAGTGTAAATCCTGATAAGTCAGCTTCTAGAATGATTTGACTCATCTTGATATACACTTTTTTTGCCGAGTCCGATTCATCATCAGAAGGCTATTGATTAAGTGGCATGATTTCTTCACAGTTGTCGAAGCAAATCTGCAACTGCCACTGCAAGCTAGTTCCCCCATGATGTGTCCATAGATAACCTGGTGTATCCTCAAATGGTCTCCTTCTTTGACCTCTGGTGACCCTTGGCTACTGGAGCAGTGATTAGGAGCAAAAGTTATTTTAACACCAATAAGGTTGGGGGGCTTTTCTTCAGATTTCTGATTTTCAGAATACACTTTTCCCCAATTGGTAAATGTGAAAATACATTTCTGATAGACTGGCTCAATTGCTAAATTTGAAAATTTGCTAAACTTTGAAAATACATTTCTGATTTTACAAATACATTTCTACATTTGAAAATTCATTTCTAATACACTGGCCCCATTGCTAAATTTGAAAATACATTTCTGATTTAAAAAAGACATTGGGACCCAGTCCTAATTTTTAAAATACATTTCAGATTTTACAAATACACTGGCATCATTGTTAATTTTGAAAATACTTTTCAGATTTTACAAATACACTGGCCTCATTACTAATTTTGAAAATACATTTCTGATTTAAAAAAGACATTGGGACCCAATGCTAATTTTGAAAATACATTTTAGATTTTACAAATATACTGGCCCCAGTGTTAATTTTGAAAATGCATTTGATTTTACAAATATACTGGCCCCTGTGCTAATTTTGAAAATACATTTGATTTTACAAATATACTGGCCCCTGTGCTAATTTTGAAAATACATTTGATTTTACAAATATACTGGCCCCTGTGCTAATTTTGAAATTTTAGTCCACCTTCTTTATTTTCATAACAGTATTTTGCTTACATTGTGATGTTGCAAAAATACTGTCCTCATTCTGACTTTGCACAAAAAATTACATAAAAAATAAATAAATAAACATGTCCTCATTTTGATTTTTAAAACAAACAAACAATGTTGATTCCTTTCTAATGTGCAAATACTTTAGTCCCTTTTTCTGATTTGCTCATACATGCCACCCATTATTATCTTGCAAATACATTGGTCCTCTTTTCATTAATTTTGCTAGTGCAGTGATTAATTCTTTAAAAAAAAAGCCCCTTTTTTATTTTTAAAAAGGAATAACACTTGTCCATTTATTTGTTTTTTGCTGATACCGCAAATATTTTGTCCATCATTCTGATTCTGCAAATGCATTGTGCCTGTTGGTTTTGCAAAAAAATTTGTCCTTCATGGTTTTGCAAAAAAAAAAATTGTCCTTCTTGGTTTTGCAAATAAATTTTGTCCTTGGTTTTGCAAAAAATTTGTCCTTTCTGGGGTTGTAAATAAATTGGTTTTGGAAAATAAAATTTGTCCTTGGTTTTGCAAATAAATTTTGTCCTTTTTGGTTTTGGAAATGTTTTATCTCTTCTTGATTCAGCAAGTAAATTGGTCCTTTCTTATTTTGACAAATTATACATTAGCCATAAAGTTATGCATTCCGTTTTATCTAGAACTAAAATTGCTTTTGGAAAACCACTGTCCTTTTTAGCTGGAAAATTAATTAACAATATATACGTATTTATGACATGATTAGATAAATCTTCAAGATAAATTACCATTTAATTGCTGTTTTATGAACATACTAATACACAGAGCCTATAAACATAGTATATCTGTAATCTAATTAAAAATAAATCCATAATGAAGCGCCATAACTTACAACCAAGACACTGATACTATAATAAATTGTGACATGAGCAAAACTCCAAGACATTTTAATCCTCTTTAATTTTCTGCAGTTGTTAACCCTTATTTGTCATTTTTCACTTTTTACATATTTTCAATTTTAATGGCATAGAAACACTTGTGGATTGTTGAAGCTAATCAGTATTATTTACTAGTTTGAGTTACTTGCTTGATGCTCCCATCACCAGGATTTATTTTGCAAAGTATTCAACCTTTTCTGGCTATACTGATTTATAATCATTACAATATCTTAGCAGTTTTGCCTAACATTATATTCAAGCGTAAAAGTTACATTGCTAGAGACTGAGAAACAATAGTCTTTATCTTGACCAGACAACTCATAGCTGGCGAGTGTTGATCTGGATCTACATTTTTTGCCAAAACCCGATTGATTTAATCTTGGCAGGCTAGGAGAATAACACTGATAGGTGCGCTTTTTATTGCAGCAGGATCAAATAACATTAATTAATTGAAAAGTGACTCTAAAAGTTATATTCTAAGCTTACAGTATTGACAAATGGCTTCTGTGATAATATAAAGTCATTAAACAACATAATGTTTTCTTACCAGGGATTTTTAATGTAAAGAAAATTATATTTGATGTAGTTGATTTTCGACAAATTTAATCTTTAATGCTATGCAGGTCAGCCTGTCAGCAATAAGACATCTTATATGAAAGTTTTTTTACCAACTAGAGTACAATGTACCTCCGACCCTCAAAATACAAAAAAAAAAAGTAAATGATAAAATTTTTATCTTCCAATGGACTTTCATAAAATAAAACAAATTGTCAAAGAAAAGTTTTTACGTGGAACACATTTAACAATAAAATAAAAGATCAAAAACATTTATAATTGACAGAGTATTTGTTAGATTAGTAACTGTACATTAAGTAAAAAAACTATAAATTTAGGTGCAGGCTAACTGACTGTAAAGATCTGTTATCCATGCTTGACAAGAAGAAAATGTCAAAACAAAGCTTATAAATTCTTAATGAAAACATTTTACTTATTCATAATTCATATCTTCAACAAAGAGATTAATTAACTGACAATTATCAAAAATAACTTCAATTAAGTAGATTAATAAACAGCGTATCTATGGTTGTTTGTCTTGCAATAATTAGCTACGCAAACAACATTAGATTTGTTGAGACTCTCTATTAAGGTATACCATACAAAATGCCAATAAACCAAAGAGTATTGCCACATTAAAACGTCTTAATTTTTATCTTAAGTATTATCTGTTATTTTTGTCTTAAATGCTGTCTCTTACTTTGTCTTAAGTGTTATTTGTTATTTTATCTTAATTAAGTATGATCTGTTAGTATTTGTTGTTATTCTTGTCTTAAGTATCTGTCCTTGTTTTTGTTTTCTGTATTTGTCATTATTTTTGTCTTAAAGGTGGTACCCGACAGTTTGGAACAATTCTTTTTTCCCAATAACCAAATAATTCCTTTTCACCTGCTGTTCATTGATACCATAAATCTGTGTGAAATGTGAAGCATTACACCCTAATCATCATTACATACAGGTATTTCCTATCTGAGCCACACTGTAGAGACAGCTATTTTTAAACAATTCTTGGGACAAATGCCTGACTTTAACACAGAGTCAAGAAAAGGTACAAGAAATAAAATATGTTGAAATTTTGGATGAACATTGACGTGTTTATAAAATTACAAAATTATTTTGAGCAAATCTTATAAAAAAAGAAGGTATTTCTTAATTTGAAAAAGCGATAGGATACAGCTCGACATCAGAACTGGAACTATCAATGGGGTCGGATGTCACCTTCACATCACAGAAACACAGCTAAAGCACCATTTCAGTCATTTAACTTAACCCTTTCATTCACAGTTTCATCTGTAATTTTTAAAATTCACTTGAATTTGCTCTTTTTTCTTTGAAAGAGATAAAGGATTTTAATAAATGTATGTTCAACATGTAATATTAGATTTAAGGCTGAACCAATCTACACATAAACCCTTTGTCATGCAGACTTCGCTAATGGTTAAGAATGGTTTGTAAAGGTGTAAAAGGGTGTATACATGCAGGAAAGGGATAAAACATCTTTTAGATATTGTAAACAGTAATGTAGAATTTGAACAATTCTTTCTAAAGTTGAATACTGGCCTTAGTGGGGGTTATTTGAAAGTGCAGCATGATTATCATTTTGGTAGACTTTGGTATGCCTCCTCCTGAGATTGAGCCATTGACCTTCCATACCAAGGTCCATTGCATCACCTTACGGTTTGCACTCTTAAATATTGAAAGAATAACATTAAGTACATAAAGAGCAATTATAAATAAGTTATATTTACATATATATAAAAAATGGGTGGGTATGATATTAATAAAACTGGATTACATATCAGGATGTACAACATGTATACATTTTGTTGGTTTTGTTTTTGAAATACATTGCAGCGACCATTTATGATCATTATAGCAATGTCAAGCTTTTTGGTGGAGGAAGACCCCAGACACAGTTCTGGGTAGAACCATTGGTGCACTGCAAATCAGCTGGAAGACCTTCTCACATTAAGTCTTTCACCCCAAACGGGACTCGAACCCATGCGATGAGAGGCTAAGAAGTCAAAAGTTACAAATCGGCGATTCTAACAACTCTATGAGTTACTATACTAGCAAGATATGGCTAACAACAAGGTAGGTATTTACAAGAAAGGAATAATGCAATGTAAATTGTAACTGCAAATATCATAAAAGATTGAATATCGTTCCAAAACAGGTCTGAAGAAACAAACAGAGTTAAATTGACTTGATGACACAGTATATCCCATCATAACATTAAAGACCACACACTTTATTGTGGGTTTCTTTTCTATGGTGGATTTCCTCAATATTGTGGGTTTCTTATAAATAAGTGTCACAGTGAGATATTTCTAAACAGTGTCAGCAATATATGGTTTAGCAAAGAATTGTTTTCCATCATTATGGACATCTGTTAACCAACTAATAAACAATAACATGAGCATTTAAATTTTCTCGCTTTTTTGTCTAAGTATAATAGGCACTTATAACGTGCAAGTAAATAAAACAACTGCTTAACTTTCAACATTAAATAATGAGATCTAAATGCAAACAATGTAGATCATGACCATTCAGCTCCCACTTGAAGTTGAAGATAAACATGAAATGATATAGCCTCAGCAAAAAGTGTAGATCCAGATTTTTTTTTTTTTCCAGATTTGACCTAAAAGGTGGTATCCAAAAGTGTGCCTTAAGCAAACACATGTAACAATATTTTTCCACTGTTTTAGATAATTTAGCCAAAATTTCTATAAAAATGTACTCTTAAGTTTAATTAAAGACGATTTTAATACCTTTTTTATATCGTCAGTACAAATTGCTACAAAAAAAACACTCTAAATATTCATTCTTTCCAACTTGATAAATTAACACAATAGTGATCTCGGATAAAAATAGATATCAATGTCAGAGCGAACTACCCAGATAACGATATGATGTTATCTCAAAAGTCAGTTGTGTTTTTAAGTTTAAAAATAGCTATCTTTGAAGCGTGGCTTGGATAGGAAATACCTGTTTGCAATTCCAAGTGGCGATTTATGCTCACTTGTTTACCCAGATCTAAGGCATCAATTAACATCATTTTGGAGGACATTTTTGGGTAAGAATAACTTATTTGGTTAAATGAAAAAAAAAGCCGTGGATCAAACTGTCGGATACCACCTTTAAGATTTTATTTCCAAGTATGCATCTTTTGTGTTACTAGGATCAATATAATTGACTAATCAGAAGCTGCACCATTTGCAGTTAAATCTACAGCAATATATCCTGTTACCTTTGTACAAAGTTGATACATCTGTTACAGCTCCTATTGTTTTGTTTTTAATATACACTGCAGTAACCAATTATGATCATTATAGCAATGTTCAGTTTTTTTCGTGGAGGAAGACCCCGGGTAAATGCCTAGATAGAACCAATGGCACATTGTAAGTCAGCCAGAAGACCTTCCCACATTAAGTCCTTCGCCCGGAACAGGACTCGAACCCATGCGGTGGGAGGCTAAGCAGTCAGAGGAGTTACAAATCAGCGACTCTACCTCTACCTCTATGCAAGAGGCACACCTACAGCTTCTATATGTAGAGGCTTCTATACAAGCTATTAACCATGAATTGGCTGAACAATGACATAAACATGCATTTTATTAGCCTTCTAATTAACACAATTCACAAAAACAGACCAATAAAGTCTCTCAAAAGCACTAAATTGCCTCAACCTTTTCTTATAATTACCTCACAATTCATACATTTGTGTATATTCAAGTTCTCATTACCAAAAAAATGGGGAATTTAATTAATTTCTAGCAGATTTAGACTAGATTTACATCAGCTTTAGATTGATAATCGTGTAATTTTTTGTTCTTCAATTACAGCAAGAAAATACCTCAAAATTGTGTGGCGTTATTATTGTTGTTTTCTACTTAATACATAATGAAACAGGCATTGCAAATTTTATCATTTTTGTTGTGTTTTTATTATATTATAAGAGCAATCAGCAGGCAAGCTTATATCACATCTTTCAGTAGTTATTAGTGAGTCAAAACTGTAAGTTTCTGTAAACCCAATGTTTCAAAGACCAGCTGAAATGTCTAATTATATTAACATTTAAAGTCCTTATGAAAGAAATAAATTCACTTCCCTTTCACTTTAATTAAGCTCTTAACTTATTTATTTTTAGCAAATTGGGGGGAAAAAATAACTAAAAACTTATCCAGAACTCAGGCAGACTCTAGCTAGAGACAAGAAGTAGTAAATGTCTTGCCCAAAGAACTAACTAACATTATGTTTAGCCGGGAACTCAAACTTGGGACCCATTGATCCAGAGACCAAAGCTGTGACCGCTCTTCCAAGGGCACAACAATTTGGTTTTTCACAATTTAACTTTTAGGTTATGCATTAAATTCATAAGGGTATTTTGCGTTTAATGAGTATTTTCTGAGTAAATAACATCAGTAATTTTGCCTGGGGTCTGTTTTTCAAGAATATAAGAGGCCATAAACTATCGCAAAGGTAAGTATTACCCCTGTATTCTGTCACATAAGAGTACAGAACTATTTTCTATATGTTAAGAACAATAACCATGGCTTAAAGAAACTGGATCAAAACAACAAAGCCTTATCTTTACATAAGGTATCTATTGACTAGACCTGGTACTGCAACTCGTAGAGCGTTGGCTCCGTTTACCTGAGCCTCCGAGTTCAAACCCAGGCTGTGACATACCAAAGACATAAAAAATGGTAGTGGTATAGCTCCCTTGCTTACGCTCAAGCAAAAATAAAGGAAGTTCCATGACTAATAATGTGACTGGGTGTGGTACATGTATCATGCCAGCTGTTCACTGCATGCTATACACAGTGTAGGCAGCACTATATCTGCTTCAAGTGGACACCATCTCCAGATAACTGAAATACTGTTGGTGGGACAATAAACCCACAAACAAACAAGGTATATAATTTATGTATGTTATAGCTTGGTCAAGATATGTAAATTATGACAAAAGTGATCAAAGTAACCCTTTTTTAGGACCTGACCTGTTAACATTAACTGACAAACAAACCAAGTGACCAGACAGACTGAGAGATCACTGATTTACCATAATGCCCCTCAAAGATTTGTTTGCGGGATTGCAATAAAGGGTCAGTCTAAAGACCAATAGACAACTTGTCCATATTATACTACTATTTTTATTTCTTAGCACTAATATTCTATATCGCTGTTGCTTCAACCTTATTAACCTGATGTAAACTTGTCACAAATAATTTATCAAGTTGACCCCTTAAGTTTATTTTGTTTTCTTTTGATATATGCACTCTACCACAAAATATGGTGATTTCTCTAAATTTCATCCTTTCCAGGAAAATCTAGGTAGAACCAGCGATGAGCTGCAGGTTTGGTGGAGGATCTCTATTCATGTAAGTTTGCTACCCAGTTAGGACCCAAATTCACAGGCTACCTTGTTTTCTTTGTGTTGTTTACAACTTTTATTCAAATTAGATCAAAAGCTAGATTTCGAATCACAAACTTTCACTGTGATTAACACAAGAAACAATCAAACAGTCATTTAGAAAGATCCTTCCATTAATACTATGTTCCTGTGATAATTATGCATACTTTTGTTTCTGATGTAAATATTATACCAATATTCCTTAACACGAAGCCTTAATAAATATATACCAATTCTTAATTATGTTTTTATTATCTGAGAAAAATACTGATCGACTGACACAGAGTTAGCGTCAAATAGTGCAGATCCTGACCAGACAGTATCCAGTGGGACCTGACTTATCTGAGTCTAGATTATTTGCCTTGGCCTTATTAAGCATGTAAGGATTTTAATATAATCAGTATATGGCTGTGAAGGATCATCCATACATGCTTCTGTCATTTCTGTCATATTGGATTTGTATAACCCTTCATTTCTAGCTAAAGTAATTACACAAAATTTTACCCCCCAAAAAACAAAACTTAGCTTAATATATAACCACAAATATATTCCACCCCTCCCCCACCCCCCATATTAGTTTGTGCTATATATGGCCACAGGACACAACCATCCCTTTGCTACAATTATTGTGTTTTTTTCAAGACAACAATGCTAATTTTGCAATCCTTGTACGCTTCTGTGCATACTTATTTTTTTACAGGAGATTACATCTAAAATGCCGGTACAAAGAGTCAGACAGACAGACAGACAAAGAGTCAGACAGGCAGGCAGGCAGGAAGGCAGGCAGGCAGGCAGACAGACAGACAGACAGAGAGGCAGGCAGGCAGGTATAGAGAAACAGACACACAGACAGATGGATTGACAGATTGACTGACAGATGGGTTCATGGATGGATGGACAGACAGACAGATAAAGAGGCAGGCAGGCAGACATTGATAGACAGACAGACATAGGGACACAGACAGAGGGACAGACTGATGGACAGACAGACAGACAGACAGACAGACAGACAATAAGGCAGGCAGTTTGATAGACAGACAGATAAACAGACAGGCAGAGGCAGAGACAAACTGATGGACTGAAAGACAGAAAAATGGAATGACAGCCAAATTACTGAACAAACATGGGCTATGAGGCTATATATTTCAACTTTTATACGATGTGAAAGAAAACAGTCAAAATTAATTGAAAAAAATAATTGCTGCTGATAAAGCAGACACCATAACACTTTTGATCTAGCAAAGACACATAAACAAGCTTTGAGAGCAAAACAAATTGGCTGCCTACATAAACAGTCCATAGTTCCATAATTCAACATCAATACAAAGTTCAAATTGCAATCTTTTAGTGACAGCCCTACAAATGCAACAGAATCTCACTGAAAAAAAAAACCTCGAAAAAACAGAGCTGAAGAGAAAAACATTAACTCTGTCATTTAATTGTTATGACAAGAAATCCTAGGGTTAAGGAATCACTTCTCCTTATTTTTTCTCCAATAAAAGGCTGGGCCTGCGTGGCAGACTGGTCGTTTTTTCTCGGCACTAATAACATGGTCATCCTAATTATCCAGTTATATGAGATTTTCTTCTCTGGAATGAGTAAGCCTGTGCATAATTACGTACGCCTAAAACAATTAGCGTTCAAACCTGATGAGGCCATGGATCAATACTCGGACACAGTCGGCCATTGATTGTCGTATTTTCTGCGATTATGATGTCTTATGTAGTTATGAGGCTCTGTGCTTGTCCATTCCAGATGCTGCTTGCAGACGTTATTAGTAGACGGCATTCTGGCTTGTTTTATGCCATGGGTGGTGTCTTCTTGCTCTGTGGGAAAATAAAATAGAAGGGATTATAAAAGTACATTGATAATGAAATAAAAAAATAAATTGTTAATAGATTATATATTGTTCTCTGATAAATCTCTGGAGATTAAAAAAAGTACATCATGATTTAATCAAAAGATTGCTGTCTGTCATAGAATTAGAACTAGAATGTATAATTTATTCTACTGAAATATAATTATAATCTAAATAATTTAAAATGTAAACATGAATAAAAAGAATGTTACATCTTAAAGAAAAAAAAAAGATCTTTGAAAAGATTCAAACAATATGTTGATTTTCACCAAAATGTTATTTTCAATCTATAGATATTTGGATCACAGAATGATATAACAATCAATCTCTGCTAAAGGCACACAAGAATTAAAAATAAACTTTTTGAAAAAAAGAAATAACCTATAATTAAGTCATTAAGTCATTACCTTTATTTTCATATAATTCAATAAATATAAAATTATATTTTAACTGAAGAACAGGCTTTCTTGAAGATATTGTTAAAGATAAAACTTTTTTTATAAAGGTTCAGCATTATCGAAATTAAAGCTTATTTTGTCATAAAATTAAGGGCAAACCAGGCTGACTTTAGACAGTATTTCAAAAGAGAAATAATTGATACTAATTATTTTTATGAAAACTGCTTATTTAAAGGACATTCAGCAAAAGTGTTAAAAAACTTTTAAAGATAATAACAGTTATTGTATATTTTACATGTTACATGAGTGTAATTACCGTCAATTCTCAATATTTCATAAATATACAGGCTATTACAAATGCAACAACATGTCCAATCATTCTTTGCTATATATGATTATGCACAAAAGTTACAATTAATCAGATAACACTTTATCAGATAACCTACCGCACGCGTGAGGTAACACTCATGCGTTATTTTTGGTAACTCACTAGTTAGTTATCATAGTGTGACGTCAATATCGCAGTGTGACGCCATTAAGTATGTGTAGTGTATATGCCATATCCTGATCACTTTCTTGTCACTGTTTTTTGCATTTTGCTGCACAGTTTTATTTTAATTAATAAAAAATACCATTTTAGTCATGTTAAATACGAATCTGTTCGATTTTTGTGGAAAATGTTCGAGTAAGAAGTGGAACTATTTTTTGTGCAGATTCTCTCAAATCAAATTATACATGTTAAGGCGGACTTCATACTACAAAAACATGATGCATTGTAAAAAAAAAAAAAAAACGCCGATGTTTTGGTTACGTGATAAATAGAATCTAATATTCATGTTCATTAGATACTGAAAATATTAAACTCGTTGTCTAAAATGATACGAAACTCGGCAGAGCCTCGTTTCACATCATTTTATCCAACTCGTTTAATATTTTCAGTATCTAATGAACACTCGTATCAGATCCTCTATTTATTGCATAATCACTCTCAAATGGGCGGACAATCGCAATCACTTAAAGTTATTTTGTACTTCTTCGGTTGCAGTTTTACGAATACTGATGCACGTCTGCAAGTTTTTACACATCTGCGAGTGACAAAAGCTATTACTGATGGTCAACATTGCAACAAAAAAGAAGCGCATACTGGCCACCTCTTGGGGTTGCCGACATATTGAGTAATTTAAGCAAGTCTAGAATTGTGATAGGAATATTAAAAGGGATCTTTAAAGCTTTATCATAAACAAAGGAATTGTCAAGAATATAAGGAATATTCAAAGAATATGAAAATAAAATTTTCAAAAATTGCTGCAACAGGTGTTGCCATTTTTATATATAGCTGTATAGCAAAACTTTTGACACATTTTGTCAGATCAAATCAAATCTTCTAGATTTGATTGAAACTCATTAAAAAAAAAAAAGAAGAAGATTTTTGCAACTTTCCTTTTGACAGTGTTGAAATTACTGTGGACTGTTAAAAACATTTGCTTTATTTCCATGGCACTCAGGTGAGTGTAAAAGGGCCATCATTGCCCATTTTTATATAACAGGTTATGAGAAATAATTTTTCTATGTTATACAAAGACTTACATGTAGAAGACAATAACATAGCAAACGCTACAAAAATATGCAATATTGGAACAACAGGGACAACGCGAATACAAACTGGCAAACTCATAAAATTTTGGACTAAACATAATGTATTAAACCACTCCACCTTGATTCTTCTGGAAAAAAAAGCATAACTTGCCAACTACACTTCCAACCATTTTACAAAGCACTTAACACTCCAGTGCCTGCAGTGCTTTGATTTTGTATCTGACGCACTCGAAGCAGTTATGCTTGTCTGAGCTAAGGAAAATACATGTTCATAACAGTGCTTAGTAACAAAATATATTGTCAAATTAAATATTTGTTGGTTCAGTAAAGTTTTCAATAGGCCAGAGTTCTGGCATTCAGTTTTTGCTTATTTGATTGTTGTTAAGTTAAAAATATGTTAGTTTAAAAGAATAATTACGCATGAACTGTAAGATACAGACCAAAATGCCTGCCATTTACAATGCTAAATGTATTATACTTACATATAAGTCTATACACAAAAATGAACCACTGGTATTTTCCGATTTATACTACTCAACAATGTCAGAATATATCTAATTCTAGAGCTTCAAAGACTTCTTAAGAACGGCGATAAAGCAATTCAGGGCATAATCAGGCATCTATTGAATGTAAATGCATACAATTTAAAGGAAATATAGTCTGACATACACAGGGATTGATATAAAAGATGAGTTTTCATAATTATAAAATACAGAAAAGTTTCTGAAAATTGTAACTGTCAGTTATACCCAGACCAAGAATGCATCTTCATTTTTGTTTCTTATCTCGTAGAAGGCTCTTGTATAGTAATATTTTTACCTAAATAATTTTCCCATTAGTACTTTGTTAATTAAAATTTAAAAGATATTACAATTATTCAATGTTTAGTTGAAGATTTGTGATTTACTAAAACAAAATTTTCAGGTATAACAAACCTGAACAAAATCTTACAGAAAAATTCCCTTTTCAACTTAAGTTACTTTTTTAGCACTAACCTTTATGCAAAAACAATAATTTTGCAACAAAGTATGTACAAACATGTTACTTGCTAATGTGTGGAAGCATCAAGACAGTATCAACTTTTTATATTCTTTACAGAATTTTTTTTATAAACAATCACAAATCATCGTTCCAATCTCTGGTATTAGGTATTACTAGCACGTGATTAGCCCATAGGGTGATCGGAACACCTCAGATAATTCACGAATCATCTCTCGGATGTATGTAAGTAGTCAGATCACCTTGGCCATTTCCCAAAATGGGACTACTTTTGAGACAGACGTCAAAACAGAGATGGCAGCTCGGGTGACATTCCTGTAAAACTTCTATTTGTTTGGGCTTCTAATTTAAATCATCCCCTTTTAATTTACCCAGTGCATCAGACACACAGCTGTCAAACGAACCACATTTTAGGCATATTCTTCTTCCAACTACCGGTGAACAAAACGATCGTGATTTCAGTTAGTATCATTGCACCAAATACATCCAAGGGATGATTGTCCCGATGACGGAATTACGCGAGGAGTTCCGATTGGCCCATAGGGATGGGTTTGCAATTTCAAGACTTAAATTTGATTGATCAACTAGTGACTATACTTACGTATGTTTTTTCTTCGGAAATGGTCTTTCTCCTGATATTTCAGTTTGTTCTGTACACCTTTACATACTGTAAAAATAATATTTGGCTAAATTGTATTATAGGTCTGTTTTCAACAACCATTCTTAAGCCTAAGTAATGACTTAACCCAAGTCACGATTTTCATACCAACGAAAATAAGCTAATTTATGAAATTTCAATTAGATTTTAAGCTCAAAGTAGCAAAGTTTAAGTGTCATGCTAAAATACTGACATGTAGCTAAATGCATTATGAAGATATTGTGCATTGAAATCCATGACTTGAGAAATTCTTACTTAAGAATAGTTGCTGAATACAGACTTTAACTTAAGTAAAGGCAAGAAAACAGTATTACATCTTAAACTGCTAAAATAAATTTTATGCAAACGTAGTTGAAATACTCTATCTTCATCTTATCTTATTTTATTTCTTCTTTACAGAGATAAGATACAAGATATCATACAAAAAGTGGCAAATATAAACAGATCATACAGAAAAACACTAGTGAAAACATACAGCAAATATATATGCAGAATAAAAATACACATGTTGACAAATAACTAAAATGATGATTTAAATCAGAGCTAAATTAAATGTAAGATTTATGAAGGTATGGTAAAATTTGGATCTGATTTTTTGTTACCCAAGCAACCAAAATTTAATGCATTATTGTTACATGAAAAGATCTCATAAAAAGCTGTTGGTACCCTACATCCATATGAACAACACCACATTTGTCTTGCTGATCACAAGGTTGCAGGCTCAAACCCCCGGCCGGGTCAAACCAAAGACTTTAAACTTGGTAGTAGTGGCTTCCCTCCTAACGCTCGGGGCTAAGGAGACAGCATTATGCCTGACTTGTCGTGTCAGTATGATGGACCGACCGGGTTCAGTCCCTGTGCACCTCATAAGTGCCCCTGTGCTTTAATGATAGAAATGTCACTGCAAAGTATCGACAAAAACAAACCCAATCCCCACATTTGCAATTAAAGAAGGTATTTCCTATCTGAGCCACACTGCATAGTTAGCTATTTTTAAAGTAAGAAATCCATGTGACCACTTACTTCCATGCCACACTGCATAGTTAGCTATTTTTAAAGTAAGAAATCCATGTGACCACTTACTTTTGAAATCCCCTTACAGGAGTCATTAGCTCCTAATTGACATTAAAAAAACTATATATTTCATAATCAAACTATATTCTGTACCTTTTCAATGATTGAGGAAATGTTACAAAACAACCTTTATTTACACTTCAGTATGAGTATATGCATCAATTATGCACAAACTCCCCAAATCAGGCATAAGATAATGTTACATGTATTACATCTAGGCAAACTGTTAGATACCACCCTTAAAGGACAACTGAGATCGAATTAAAGTAACAGGGCTATGCAGTAATCTGGAGTGTTGTGCGAAAGACAACACTTACATGTAGAATTGTCAGGAAATAAATGTTACAGTTGTAAGATACACTATTTACATATAAATACATTTATAACTAAAGTTAAATTTGGAAGTTGGATTTTTATGCACAATCATAGAAAAGTTTTCCACTGGGAGGTCCTGCTTATTCATAATGCCTAATATTTTATCTTGTGTGAAATAAACATTATGGCACACTTAAAATTAGAAGTAAAACTTTTCTACAATGTATCTACAGAATAATAATAATAAAATACTTATTTATATAATGTAAATAATTTTTAAATATATGCAAGAAAACGTTGTTTTGTTATAATGTAACTAGAAAGGTAGAATATAGTTCACTTCATGAATTTAAGAACAACAACCATTTATACATGTACATCATGTAAAATAAAATTAAAAGGCCTAGTTAGGATATTCTTAATTGGCCCATCAAATTGCACTTTGTTCTATAATGTCTCCGGCATACACATAGTTTAATTGGAAAATAATAAATAAAAAGAAACATAAAATATAATTGCAATCCTTTTATTAACTTAATATAAACTGCATATGAGCACTTTTTTGAACATGTGTTGATTTTACTTAATATCATTCGAACAATTTAAGCAGGGGTGCCCGTGGCTTTGTGGCCGAGTCGTTGATCTGTAACTCTTCTGACTGCTAAGCCTCTCGCATGGGTTTTGAGTCACGTTCGGGGCGAAAGACTAAATGTGGGAAGATCTTCCAGCTGTCCTGCACTGCGCCAGTGGTTCTACTTAGATATTTGTCTGGGGTCTTTCGCCACCAACATAGCTGGACATTGCTATAATGAACATAAGTTGTTGCTGCAACATATTTTAAAAACAAAACAAACAGCATAAAAAAAAATTGAACAAAACAGTTCAAAACAAGAGGTATATGGCACAAAAAGGCAGACCAAAACAATAGCGATTGATCCCTCAAATTTATTCCAGATAAACTAATAAGCATCAGTGGAAGTCTGTCAAAATAAAAATTGAGGCTATGTTGAAAGTTGGTAAAAACATTGTGCCAGTCGAAATGTATAATTTAAATTACATAAAACATATATACGAATAAGCTTGTAAACCAAGCCATGAGGAAGTAACTGTTGCCCTTATTGATGGCTATTCTAATATGATTTTTTATTGGGTTTCTCTTCCCACCAATAGTATTTCGGTTATCTGGAGAAGGTGTCCACTTGAAGCAAATATAGTGCTGACTTCACTGTTTATAGCATGCCGTGAACACCTAGCATGATACCACACCCAGTCACATTATCCTGACACCGGGCCAAACAGTCGTGGAACTACCCTTAGCAAGGAAGCTATACCACTACCATTTTTAATGACTTTGGTATGTCACGGTCCGGGATCGAACCCAAGGCCTCTAAGACCTTTTCTAATATATCATCAGCCAGAATCATGTTTTACCACCTTGTGAAGAATAAGGGGAAAAAAGTTTAAATTCTGGCAACAATACATTTCTAATAGAGAGTTTTAAAAACAATACTGTACTGTAAATAAAGTCATGAACATAATATACAAAGACCTCCTTAGCAGTTTCTGGAAAAAAAAGTCAGGTATGTTGAATTGTTTAAAAACACTTTTATTTGCAATTAGTAATTTTTTTCTAAGTGGACAGTTTTATCCATCTTTCACAAATAATTTTCAATATCTCAAGAAAGAAATGTCAGTGATAGGATCTTTTCATTAGGTTAATTAATATAGGTTGATTAATAATAACAAAAACAATAATATAACAATAATTACAATAATGAAAACAATAAAAATAACAATAATCATAAAAATCATAATAATAAAAATAATTATAATAACTCAAAGTTGGATAAATCCAATCTTCCCTTAGGGAAATAAAATATACATTTTTATTAATTTGTTGATTTTTGATTAAATATTCTTACTCTGGTTTTTAACTTTGTAACATTACCTTTAAAGCATGTCAATTTTATGACACAATCTACTAATCTGTACAGGACAGACATAATTTTGTAAATAAGAGAAAATATATAAAATTTTATGTGCTTTTCTATTACCAGTATTACAGAGTATGTCTTGCTTAAAATTGTACATTACAGTACGAAAACTATTCATTTTAAAAATATAACTATTTTTTACGAAATAAAGATGAAAAATGACCCATGTTTGCCGAAGATGCCATTACCTTCAAAACAATTCAATTTGATATCTTTCCTACGATGCCACATAGATCTTAATTTGAGAGTTTTATTTCGTTTCAAATATATACAGGCTTGCAATTCAAAGTCATTTTGATATGGAAAAGCATATGGCACGAGACAATTATGACGATAAATCGGATTCGAGACGAACCTACTTCAATTATTCGACATTCACATTGATCGTGCGGTTCTTGGATCTACATTTTATATACTTGCTCTCTTGCACATAAGTGGGCACACTCCACTAAATCGGTAGTAGTAAGACAGATTTTCAGAAAAGCTAAACACCAGCAAACATTGACAGGCTTCAAGTTATTATAGGGGCTACAGGCAACAAAAAGAATAACAGACTGAAGGATGTTTTAGTAAGGAAATCTCAAAGAGCATGCTTCATTGTAAATGACTTTGGAGTAAAAATAAACATAAAGAACAATTGCATATGTTATTTAGTTATACTGGTTGATTGGTATTTTCCAATTAAGTTCATGGATTACATAATATTATGAAGGTAGTCTACTCAAAAGAAGTTTAAATGGTCGATTTTCACCCACACAGCAGACTTGCTGTTTTTGTTTGTTTTTTTGTTACATGGCACCAACACAATCATGGTCATATTGGCAATGGCCAGCTAATTATTGGTGGAGGAAGACCACAGACTTAGTTCTAGGTAGAACCACCAGCACACCGCAGGTTAGCTGGAAAACCTCCCCACATGGAAGTTTTTGCCCTGGCCGGGACTCAAACCCATATGGTGAGGGGCTGATGAGTTACAAGTCAGCAACTCGAACAGCTCGGCCTTGGTTGCCAACCTGACCTCCTATGTGCCAGTGGTTCTACTCCGATATCTGTGTAAGGTCCACTGGAAAACCTCCCCACCTTAGAGTGTTTTTTAAATGAGTGCTCTATCTTTTTTGTACTGTCAATCTTGTGGATTGCAGTTGATGGTTAAGACTGATGACCTGCGATCAGAAGGTCTGAAGTTCAATCCCCAAGATATCTGTCTTATGGAAAATTGGTAATTTTTAAAAACACATAGCTTCTGGTAACTAAGAAACTGAAGTTCCAGTTCCACCTACGAAGTGAAAGGCTAAAAAATGATTACCATAAGTTACTATTAGTTTTAGAAACTTTTAAATATGTTTAAACTAAATACTGCCAGCTCTAAGCCCAAATGGGTGGCAACTCTTCAAAAATGAGAAATCCTTTCTAGCTATGATATGTAGCTATCAGTGGGGCATCACTGGTTCTACAGAAGAAAGTTCTCAGGGATTGTTTCAGCAGAATTAACCTCTAACCAGCTATATATCATTATAAAATTTACTGAAATCTAAATTATTCCTAAAAAATTACATGTAACAAGACAATATTTCGAAAGACTAATAGCAAGCAGTGCAGATTCTGGTTTGATATGGCTCTACACTATTTGCCTAAATTCTACTCAGTTAATCACAGAGAGACTAGAAGCTATCTGTAAAATAGTGATAGAAGCAGCAATTATGATATGAAAGTTATGTTACTGTCATAAAATAGGTCTCATAAGACAATGTTTGTCTGACAAGTCTGAATTATCGGCACAGCCTGATTGTGCCAATTCCAGCATGGCACAAAAAGGTACTATTACAATTTGCAATTCCAAAAACTAGCAATATACAATGCTTATATTCGGTATATCAAGACAGTCTTGTAATTGAGATCCTGTATGATTTATACACTTGTTTTAATGATCACATACAGAAGAAGATAAGGAAAGTGTACTCTCTCATGCTTAGATGTATTTGTCATGCAAATTTGTTTTTCTCTGAAAAAAAAAAAATCCCTTCAAATAAGAAAAAAAAAATCAATGTCTAGCACGCAGAAATCCAAACTATTAGCAGAAAGAATGGCAAGACATTAAGTCGAACCATTACGAGTAAACTTAAGAGCCCTATATCTCTACTGTTCATACTTATCATAGCCAGCATTCAATCAAGTATATGTATATATTGGGGCATTATTCTTAGTTGTATAAGCCAACTAAAAATAATCGACAAAAGACTTGGCTTTTCGTTATATCACAGGCAAATAATGAATTCCCATTTCTGAAGACGTTCACTTAAAGATTCTGATCCTAGAAATTCAGGAGGTAGAATGACGCTTCCAGTAACAAAAGGATGCAGGCGCAACTATTAATTATCAGTAGCACCAACGCTCAGATTTTAATTGTCAGGAATGTTCCATGGCTGGTTAGTCTGGTGCCTGAATAAGAGGCTGGATGTGGTAATGTGTCAGATGACTGCGTTCTATTACAGTGGAGGCAGCACTATAAAGTGTATCTGCTTCAAGCAAACAACAACTCTCTGTAACACCAACATGCCAGTGGGAAGAGGGAGAGTAAGGGCAGCTGATGAAATCTTTTTAATAAACCTCATAAAATACTAATAATAAAAGGAACTTGCTAGCGGGACATTAAAAACTGTGTAGCAAAACAACATAGGGGACATGCAAACTCTGCTTCAATAACACTAGACAATATAGCTTGGGTGCCTGGCTTCAGTGAATCCATTTTAAATACCATTTTTCTTGGATAATCATGCCGATATCACTTAACCATAATTTTGTAATATGAACAGTCAACAATTACTAACAATCATCATAAAAACAAAAATAATGAACAACTTATAAAACAATCTACACTCAAACTCGCTCTCACACAACCACAAATTCAGAGGAACCCATTGCAAGTAAGTGACACACAATCGCCACACACGTTCTGTCTCAAACGTGCCCACCACTAGTGACAAGGGCTTTTCTCGCTCCTGGTCAAACACAGTCGCGCTTTACACATATTCGTGCGTGCATGCGTGCGTGCGTGCGTGTGTGTCCAAATAACAGTGACAAACATTCAGATGCATATGTACACATACAAGGGCTGCCCGAATCTGAAAGAAAGCGATGATTAAGTGGCAAAGAGACAATAGAAATTATCTCTGAGCTGTTGAGTGTTGGTTGCATTGCTGGGGCTTGTTAACCTGTATCATCTGACGTTCAAGCAGTAAAAATCAAGTAAACAAAAAAACGAAACAAAAAACAACTAATCAGCTAACGCAGGCCTGTAAAACAAAAAAAAACCTACCATCAGTCAAAATACCTACCATAACAAGCTTAAGCTGCACAAAATCAATTTAATCAGTATAAAATGAATGTTTTAAGCAAGATGTTTTGGAAACAACATAAATCAACCAAAAGGGAAGTTATTCAATTGACACATTGTTGCCGTTTAATTTTCACCACAGTTACTAAGGGACTGTCAGTGGGTTGATAAATCCAACAAACAGAAAAAGCCTTTAAGAACATAAAACATTTGTGTGGGATTGTTTTAACAGTAGCCTATTGTTGGTTTAATGTCTACCAGGTTTCATCTAAATTCAACAAAGTACTACTGACTCGTTGCTCCAGAAAGAAAAACATTAATAAATAATGTTGTTTTTTTTTAAATCAGAGGCAATAACTCCATTCATAAATGATGAAATGTCACAACTTTAGATGTGTATCATTTCCCCATTATTATAAAAAAAATTACCAGGACTTATCTGAATCTAACAATGCAGATGGCTTTTAATGGAAATACATGTGTCTTTTCATAGAAAAATGTTTGAAAGTTGCACAGGTCTGGACTACAGGAGGTCCTCTAGGTTCCATCCAATGCGTCTTAACCAAATCTATATACAATAAAATCTCTGAAAAACAATGCAATTAGTACCAACACATACATATGAACTTTTTCTGAGGCCAAAGTGGGAGATTTTCTCTTGCAAAGTCGGAGATTTGTTATTTTCATATAAACAAAGAAGGAAGTGTAATGTAATATTACCATATAAATTAGTTTTCAAGTTAATTTTAATGTAATAATACCATATTAATTAGTTTTCAAGTAAATTTTAATGTAATAATACCATCTTAATTAGTTTTCAAGTAAATTTTAATGTAATAATACCATATTAATTAGTTTTCAAGTAAATAATAAATTTGTTAGTAGTTTTCAGTTGAATAATAATTGGTAAGTTGAATTATAATTTTTTAGTCAGACATCTCGTCGTTTACATAAGCTAGGTGCCATGAAGTAAATTTTGAGTAGGATGAAGAATGACATATTAATAATCAAAACAAAGAAATATGCTATGACTAACGGCGAAACTAAGACAAACAACAGTAACGCCGCACGACATGACCTGATTCGGACCATTAATACTTCATACAAGTATGTCAAAACATAAGAAGAAATCATGGGACACAGTGCTCGTTAGAAGACAGGATTAACAATAAAAGTACTACTTTTAGCTTTTATTAATGCTGATATCAGAAATAATAGCTGTAGGTGGCGCAATTAGCAAAGGAGATGCACAGTTAGCGAAGTGTATATATTTTTGGGTCGCGGGCCGAAAGAGGAGAGTGGGTTGGACACATTTTATCTATAAACCTATATCATAATAAGAAGCAAAACACTTTTAGTTTATATATATATATATATGCTTAGTCAAACATTTCCCTTTTCCCTTCAAAGTATATCAAAGTGTAAACGTACTACCTATCAAATTGGGCTTGACATATAATAAATTGCATTATTAAACATCAAACAGAAATAACTACCCTACACCTATAATAAATGTGTAACTCCATACCCCGAATGAAAGAAATAGATAGAAAAACAAAACAAAACAACCTTTAACACATATTACAAAATTAAATCGAACACAATACAAAATGATAAGTGAACCAGGGCAAATAAACTTTGTTTATGTAATGTGCACCTGTCTGAACATGGTATATAAGAGAAATAATTTCTAGACACGTCTAAATGTCCAATACACTAAAAAAAAACCAACAAAAAAAACTTGTAACACCGGCACAACAAAACAAAAGAATATAGTGTTGCGAATGTCTGTGGTTGTACCTTTTCTATAGAAACTGTCCTCCTCTTTCCCAGTCTCTGTCAATGCTGATGAACAGTCTTCCCAGGTCCCTCCTTTTTTGGCGGGTGGCTCGCCTTCCTCGTCATCTTAGCATTCTTGCCAACGCCATGATTGTTGACAATGTTATTTTTGAGGTCTCTATACAAGTCCTCTACTTTCCATATTTCTTCGTCTGTGACCAGACTGTCCAACTACAGGTGGGACATATTTTCTGGCGCTGAGATGTACTGGCATATCGTAATCATTAGGAGCATTGCTGCCTCCATTTTACTGCAATTTTTGGCTGTCTGTTGTTTCTGATTGGTGTGTGGATGCTGTTGAAATGATATCGCCTCCTTATATAAGTTATCTTTTTCCAAGTAGGGAAATTTCTGAAAATGTGTAAAAAACTATTAATTTTCAAATAATTTTGCACCCTAAAAGAGGGAGTCTCCCTCCAAAAGAAGGAGAGTTCATATGTAATCAAACAAGAAGTATATGGCAAAGAAAATAACAAGAACAAACAGCAGTCTTTGACATAACCCGGTGGACCATGAACCGAGTCCACCAAAATCTCTGCCGGTCCAATTTTTATAATTAAAATGGACCGACGGTCCACCAGTATTTTCAGCCACATCTTTTTCTAGATTCTGAATTATTATGAAAGCATATGCTAAATTATGCTAAACAATGTATTACAGCCTTACTAAACCCAACCACTCTTACCACCTCGCTATGCTTACCAACTTTCTGTGTTAAAATGGCAAAAATATATATTGGTCCGGTAAAATGTGGTCCGAGCTTGGTGGACCAAATGTCCAATGTTTTTAAATTTCTTTAAGATTGCAACAGTGCTTCACCCCTCATTGGGACTGAAATTAATCCAAACTAATGAGTGCTGGTTGAAACCTGTCACCTTCATAATATAGAATATGCTAAAAAAATTCAGTTAAACATTGTGCCTGTCACAATATACACATACATGTAAATTAAAATGCATGCACAAAGACCTAATGGCAGAGTCAGAAGAGGAATTGACTGCCATATGAGAGGTCCTGGATTAAAATCTTATAAAAATAACAATTTTACTTTTGGTTTTAAAATATTTTCATCTTTTATGTCTTATTTTTCATATTCATAGCTCCTAAATTTTATTGACAAATTAGCATTGTTTTTAAACCAAAGACCATTTAAATCTGTTACTGATAAAGTCAAACAGTGCATCACAGTTATTATGGTTTTAAAACCTGGAAACTCATTTAAAATTATCACATTGTGATAATTCAAATAAGTTACCAACAACAAATAGTTTGCGGGAGAAATAAAGCAATAAGTATGACACATCCTCGCCAGTGCAAAATGCTCCTTATTGTTTGTTATTGGAATAAACCAACACAGAGGGGTGCCCTTGGCCAAACAGAAACAGTTGATGACTTTTATCTCTTCACCCAATCACAACATGGTTTTAGGGGGGTGCCCATGGTGCAGGGGTAGAGTTGCAGATTTGTAACTCCTCTGACTGCTTGGCCTCTCACCACGTAGGTTCGAGTCCTTTTCTGGACCAGATATTTCAATAACAAAAACAAAACAAGTCAGGGCTTCAAACCTTGGACACTTTGAACTTAATGCCTTCACCACTCTACCATGATATAAATCTACTAATATAAAACAGTTCTATGCCCAAGAAGGGTAGCATAATAGCCCTATCCATCCTTGCATCTGTCCGTCTAAACTTGTCTCTACAAGGGGCGCCTGGGGCATTGTGGTAGAGTCGCTGATTTGTAACTCCTCTGACTGCTAAGCCTCTCACCGCGTGGGTTCAAGTCCCGTTCTTGGCGAAGGACTTAATGTAGGAACGTCTTCCATCCGACTTGCAGTGCGCCGGTGGTTCTACCCAGACATTTGTCTGGGATCTTCCTTCACCAAAAAGCTAGACATTGCTTTGTCTCATTGGTTTTGGGTGCTATTCTAGGTTAGAACTTTCAAGTAGGAAGGCCTTTCAACTGACCATATATATGTTTATGTTACACCTGGCATGATATCACACCCAGTCACATTATCCTGACACAGGGCCAACCAGTCATGGAACTACCCTTATATTTGCTTGAGCGTTAGCCAGGGATCTATACCACTACCATTTTTAACGACTTTTGTATGTCACAGCCCGGGATCGAACCCGGGGCCTCCCGTACCTGGAGTCGGACCATTTATACATAACTGAGTCAGTGTGATGTATCTTATAACCAGATAAAATGGTCATGCTGGTGATACATGTATCTAGCTCTTATTGTCGATAAAGACCCCCGACACACAGCTCTGTAGAACCACTGGATCATTGCATTATCTGGAAGACCTACCCACTTTTAGCATATGCCCCATCTCTAACAACTTGGCAACGGGCAGGCTTAGAACACAGTTCAACTACATAGATGTTGCTAATTTAACGTCACTGTGTGGCATGTAATTAAAACCAATTAATTAGGCGAGAGTCATTGATTGCGATACAATAATGGGACATAACAAAGATAGTTTATGCGAGACAGTATCAGATTGCTAACCGAACCATACAATAACCCTATCAGATTAATTACAACGTGTAAATGATTCATTAGCTAATTAATTTACTAATTAATTGTACATTAAACTGATTAATATAATTGTGTGTGACATACAGAGAGTGTGTTTTTCTTTATTTTTTTTCTTGTGGCATCAATTTGGTTATATTTTTACAGCAAGATTAGAATTAAATGTTTTAGATTAAATGTTTTTTTTATTACTATCAGGTTAAAAGACACAGCAAATGTAACACTTTTCAGCAAAATAAATCTCAAATTTAAGCTATGACACAAAATACTCAATTTTATATTAAATTCTTTCAGATGCCAAAAGACTTTCTTTCCTTTTTTACAGAAAAAAATATGTGCAAACTTAAATGTCACGGAATAATCCTAAGCTGACTTGATTTTACCTTCTATAACTTAGATGCAATATCACAAATATATACAAAAAATTACAAGAGACCTGCCGTACATCCGTAAAAAGAAGTTTCGCTGTATTGGCTCCAATTTTAAGAAAATCAAATTCCTGTCATCCGCATTCCGACAAATGTAAATCGCTGCCTGTGATTAGAATAGGAAATTTCATTCTAAACTTGAAATGAATGTTATTTTCTTACATATGTTTATTCCATTATTCTGACATTCGCTAAAATGAGACAGTGTGATTTTAAATTACACTTGGATTGTCAAGGGAATTTACAGTTAAAAGAGAAAACTTGTTATTTTTTACAGACATAGACAAAAAGGAAAATATTTCTTAATTTATTGCAATAAAGAAGGGAAGGAAAAAAAGAATAAAGACATATTGTCAGTTGCGGTTATTTTGTTTGTATATTTTAAATTAAATAAGCAATTACAAAGTGGACTCCTACTCTTGGTGTTTTATTTAAAAATGCATCAGATTTTCACTTAAAAATAATTTTCTCTTAAAAAATGAAAGATACTACAATAATTTTTTTACAAAAAAAAGCTTAATTTCATACATTTTTATTTCAGACATTTTAAGGACAGGTTTACTATTGAAACTTTTGCTTGACGATTTTTTTTAAAACAAAAAACAAATTACATAAACTTGCAGTTAGAATATTTCCAATAAAATTATTAACTTAAGTAAGTATACAATTATGATCATGAAGACAGAAAATTAGACAATGAACATTATGTTAACTACTGCACTGTTGATTCAATAAGGCAATTACTTGAACAAGAGTTTTGATATATTAACACATAATTAATGTTTTAACCTTTTAAATAATCCATATTAAGCTGATAGAATGCAAAACAAAATCAAACTCGATGGTAACAGTGGGTTCAAAAACATAGTGACTTATATGAAAAAGATACAACTACAGCTGCAACACTTTACTTTAAGTAAATAAGGGTAGAACACAACTACAGCTGCAACACTTTACATGAAGTAAATAAGGGTAGAACACAACTACAGCTGCAACACTTTACATGAAGTAAATTATGGGTAGAACACAACTACAGCTGCAACACTTTACATGAAGTAAATTATGGGTAGAACACAACTACAGCTGCAACACTTTACATGAAGTAAATAAGGGTAGTGCACAACTACATCTGCAACACTTTAAATGAAGTTAATAAGGGTAGAACACAACTACATCTGCAACACTTTACATGAAGTTAATAAGGGTAGAACACAACTACATCTGCAACACTTTACATGAAGTTAATAAGGGTAGAACACAACTACAGCTGCAACACTTTACATTAAGTAAATATTGGTAGAACACAACTACAGCTGCAACACTTTACATTTAGTAAATATTGGTAGAATACAACTACAGCTGCAACACTTTACCATTCTCTCACCAGAGGGCGTGCTACACAAGTTTCGCTTACACCTCTGTCAATGCCGGGAAAAGTAGTTCTCAAACACGTGATATTCTGTCGTCACATGTCGCAAAATAGTTCCCCGAAAATTTGGGTTAAAATATATCTTAAACATTGTTCTAAAAAAAAAAAAAAAAAAAAAAAATACCCATTTTCATTTTAAGTAAAATATACAGAGATCAAAATAATCTCACGAGCATTTTATTCATTATTTGTATTTTGTACAAGAATCTTGTACACCGGGCGTTGACAGAGGTGTAAGCGAAACTTGTGTTGCACGCCCTCTGGTGAGAGAATGACACTTTACATGGAGTAAATATTGGTAGAATACAACTACAGCTGCAACACTTTACATGGAGTAAATAAGGATAGAATACAACTATAGCTGCAACACTTTACATTAAATAAATATTGGTAGAACACAACTACAGCTGCAACACTTAACATTAAGTAAATATGGGTAGAACACAACTACAGCTGCAACACTTTACATTAAGTAAATATTGGTAGAACACAACTACAGCTGCAACACTTTACATTAAGTAAATATTGGTAGAACACAACTACAGCTGCAACACTTTACATTAAGTAAATTATGGGAAGGACACAACTACAGCTGCATCACTTTCATGAAGTAAATATTGGTAGAACACAACTACAGCTGCATCACTTTCATGAAGTAAACAGAAGTAGAACTCAACTACAGCTGCATCACTTACATGAGGTTAATAAGGGTAGAACACAACTACAGCTGCAACATTTTACATGAAGTAAATTATGGGAAGGACACAACTACAGCTGCAACACTTTACATGAAGCAATAAGAATAAATAAGGGTATATTATAACTTCAGCAACACTTTACATGAAGTAAATATGGGTCAAATACAGCCACAGAAAAACTTATCACGCAGACAACATGGGTAGAACATACCTACCGCAACACTCCACACCAAACCTTAAGATCTGGCACCCATATCATGGAGCCATTGCTATATTTTTTGTACTCTGCAACCAACAGTCAAGAGCTCAGCAGGAATCTATTACATGTATTTGTGCCTGTCACCAGCTGATTATTGCCAGCATTTAGAAAGCATTAATTGTTTGTTAGCTAGCTTACACCAGTCATTTAAAACCTATTCCGCTGATGATGGTAATTACAAGGTTGTCTTGTGAGATCATATATAATCTCACACTAAGCTAGCTCTAATTCCACAAATGGCATAAATACGACAGGAGGCATTACCTGGATCATATCCTTGTTACTACATGCCAAGATTCAACATGGCCAAATTACTGCCCTTGCTAACGTCATTAATACATCAAACGTTAAATACATAATTACCAACACAGCACTTGTTTTTTTGCTAATCCAATACTTATAGTGATATTGTTGATTATGTGAGAAGCAACATGGGCAACAAAAAGTCAATCTTAATTCCACAGCAACACCTAGATAGAAAATGATGTAATCATGCAACATTTTAATGACTTAACGACATTCAAAATATCAAGTACAATGTGGACAAATTAATTTGCCACCATATTTCACTCATAGTTCATCTATAATTTTGAAAATTCTCTTGACTTTGTTGTTTTCCTATCAAAGAGATAAAAGGATTTTAATCAATGTATTTTCAACTTGTAATAATAGATTAAAGGCTCAACCAGTCTACCTTAATAAACCCTTGGTCATGCAGATTCTGCTAATGATTGTGAATGATTTGTAATGGCGTAAAATGGCATATAATTGTGAATGGTTTGTAATGGCATAAAATGGCATACACATGCAGGAAAGGGGTTAGGATGTGTTTAAAGTCAATCGACTATTGCGCAATCTTGTACATGAATAAGTGTCAAATGTAGTGAGGTAAAACATCTTGCGATATATGCAAAATTCATGGTCCAAAAATTGTTCTTGAGACTCTCAGACTTAATTTATCAAAACAAGTCTGACCGGCCGCAATAGCTCAACTGGCAGAGTGTCAGCTTGCGGATTGGAAGGTCGGGGGATGAAACTCCGGCCGGGTCAAACCAAAGACTTTAAACTTGGGAGTAATGGCTTCCCTCCTAACACTCTGGGCTGACGGGACAGCATTACGCCTGACTAGTCGGTGTCAGTATAATGGACCGGCCAGTTTCAGTCCCTGAGCACCTTATAAGTGCCACTGTGCTATAATGATAGAAACGTCATTGCACAGTATCGGCAAAAGTGCCAACAAATCCCAAATCCCATTCCCAAACAAGTCATCTTTGAGTTTGTGTTTTAAAGATAACAGAGACATGGTTTAGGTCTTAATTGTGACATCCAGCTAATATTGGTGAAGACTCCAGACAATTGTCTAGGTAGAAAAAGCAAGTTTATGCAGGTCAGCTGGTAGACTCAACAAAGGAGTTCTCAGCCCAGTACAATCGGAACTCCTCGGGTAATCCTGACCTCTCAGATGTATCTGGTGCAATGATATTTTCAGAATCACAATTGCTTTGTTGGTCAGACGAATATGCCATAAAAGAGTTCCTCAAAATAGTGATAGGTGTGGTATATAGGATTATTTTGTACTGTAAACTTCCATTTATTAAGTAATATCACATCTCATTACATATACAATGGTTACATCATTTTCGGCAGAGATAACAAAACAATTATCTTTGTTGCTTTGACATAGGTACCAACATGTGTATTTTCACGGGGTTTTCCTGTCATACATCCGAGAGGATTCATGAATTATCTGAGGTGTTCCGATCGAGCCCAGTGATGTGAAATAATCAAATTTTAATTGTAAAAATACTATGTCATGTAACCAATAACTTTTGCAATTGCTACTGATGTATACTGAAAAGTTGGTAGAAACTGAGGTTTATACCATTTTTTATCAAAAGACATCCCATCAAAATTGTCTCCCCAATGCATTGGCTGCCTCCCTGTTTCCCTGCTCTATGAGAATGGACCCAGTGAATACAGCAATCAGCTGGGAGCCATCATCACAGATTAGCAAGGGAGATAACACAACAACTGACATATGCCAGGTGCCACCTCCACTAGTCCTACTGCAGAGAGATGCAATGATTTACACCATGGGGTGGCAGAAAAAAATAATCAAAATTATCGCAACCAGATTCAATATACGCATCATCAGCCAGCAATAGGTAAAAGAAATCAACCTTGTTTCTAGGCTTTTCCAATAGAAGTTTATAAGATTGGCCGACACAGTAAAGGTGTCATTACATTTAATGTAAATACCTGTCATAGCTGAATGAAAAAAGATGTGCAAAAATGTAATCATTTAGCATGTTTTTACAAATGTGAAATAAAAGGGTTACTATAATATGGTAATTAATCGCAGTAGTAATGCCATAGTATTATTACTGTTGAATGACTTTTTGCTGTTTTTTATTGTTTCAAAACATTTTCACTACTGACTTTTATCCTTAATATTTTATTGAAGTCCTTATCTTCTGAGCAACGTTCAGTAAATAAAGCCAATATTAAACTCAGCACCTCTTCAATCCAGAATCTCATGTACTACCACTCAAAAAAATTTTTTTTGTATAACTTGCAATCTGATGTTTAAATCCATTCTTGATAAAAAAAAAAAAGCATTTTCTTAATAAAAGTAAATAAACATAAAAAACATGATTGTATAAAAATGCCTGTATTATTTCCTTTACAATACAGCAATAAAAGAAAGTTGCACAAACTTTTCTTTAATCTGACCCCAAAAATCAACAACATTGAGAGTTCAAAGAGCATCCAGTGCTTTGGTTTTACCATTTTCCTCTGTTTTGGTGGGTCTAGATTTGAGGAGTAAGTATGGGATGGGATGGGATTTGCTGGCATTTTTGCCGAAACTGTGCAGCGACATTTCTATCATTATAGCACAGGGGCACTTATGAGGTGCCCAAATACTGAACCCAGCCGGTCCATTATACTGACACCGACTTGTCAGGCGTAATGCTGTCCCCTTAGCCCCGAGCATTAGTAGGGAAGCCACTACTACCAACTTTTAAGTCTTTGGTTTGACCCGGCCGGGGTTCGAACCCGCAACCTCCCGATCCGCAAGGCGACGCTCTACCACCCGAGCTATTGCGGCTGGTCTTAGATTTGTAGGGTTAGTATGGGTGTTAATTGAGCTGGAGACTGAGACAGGTAAAGTGAAATGAGAGGAGGTTTACTTAACCCTTCTTCTGCTAAATTTGCTAATAACAAAAACAAACTCTTAAAAATTTCTTGTCAACGACATGCAAAGGTAACGTCATACAAACGTCAAAACTTCACAGCAAACAGTTCAAGTTTTGATCAGACAGCTCAAGCTAAGAGAATTCAGATCAGAATCTTAACTTAACTGATGAAGCTCGATCAGTCGGTTATAAGTAGGCTAAGAGTTAATTTTATTGATAAGGCATTATCTCGACAGGAAGATGGCAAGAAACATGTTGAGGTCAAAGAAGTTCAACTCATCATGGCTGCTGGTAGAAAAGCACTGGGATGCTAGCATGGTTAGAAATAAAGAGGGGAGAATGTAGAAATATGAAAACCTATTAAGATAATCTTAATGACTTATCTTATTTCAATTATAAAATAGCCAGCATGTCAATACTGCCACCATTTATTTATGCACTTAGTAACTGGTTAATTCAGATGTTCAGACTTTAATAAATTGGTTCTTATTTTTATGCATCCTGCAGTAAAAAATATTAATATCTTCAATAATATTTTTATCTTTTAAAATTATAAAAGTCGTCATGTTTTGAAACAATGTTATTAAGAGTTCAAGATAAGAAAGATAAAGTTCAAACCAACTAACCTACACCCTACATATCATTTACATCTACTGTTATCAGTAGACATAAGAATATGGGTGCTGCCCATGGCCAAGCATTTAAGAATCAATGACTTGTAAGTTCTCAGTCCCCCATAGTGTAGATTCTTGACCAGCAAACCCTCATCATGTAGGTTCGCTTCCTGCATTCTCTTACCTTGTCCCCCAGTTCCTCATCATATAGGTTCTTGTCCAACAGTTCCTTATCATGTAGGTTCTCATCCCGCAGTTCCTCATCATGTAGGTTCTTGTCCCGCAGTCCCTCATCATGTAGGTTCTTGTCCCACAGTTCCTCATCATGCAGGTTCTTGTCCCACAGTTCCTCATCATGTAGGTTCTTGTCCCGCAGTCCCTCATCATGTAGGTTCGTGTCCCACAGTCCCTCATCATGTAGGTTCTTGTCCCACAGTTCATCATGTAGGTTCTTGTCCCACAGTTCCTCATCATGTAGGTTCTTGTCCCGCAGTCCCTCATCATGTAGGTTCTTGTCCCACAGTTCCTCATCATGTAAGTTCTTGTCCCGCAGTTCCTCATCATGCAGGTTCTTGTCCCACAGTTCCTCATCATGTAGGTTCTTGTCCCGCAGTCCCTCATCATGCAGGTTCTTGTCCCCGTGTTCCTCATCATGTAGGTTCTTGACCCACAGTTCCTCATCATGTAGGTTTTTTTCCTGCAGTTCCTCATAATGTAGGTTCTTGTCCCACAGTCCCTCATCATATCGGTTCTTGTCCCACAGTCCCTCATAATGTAGGTTCTTGTC
The DNA here is from genome assembly GCA_007844125.1 of Sinonovacula constricta. Classification (NCBI taxonomy): domain Eukaryota; kingdom Metazoa; phylum Mollusca; class Bivalvia; order Cardiida; family Solecurtidae; genus Sinonovacula; species Sinonovacula constricta. The sequence goes on from CM017565.1 coordinate 48,625,040, forward strand.
CCACAGTCCCTCATCATGTAGGTTCTTGTCCCGCAGTCCCTCATCATGTAGGTTTTTGTCCTGCAGTTTCTCATCATGTAGGTTCTTGTCCCACAGTCCCTCATAGTGTAGGTTCTTGTCCCACAGTTCCTCATAGTGTAGGTTCTTGTCCCACAGTCCCTCATAGTGTAGGTTCTTGTCCCACAGTTCCTCATAGTGTAGGTTTTTGTCCCACAGTCCCTTATCATGTAGGTTATTGTCCCGCAGTCCCTCATCATGTAGGTTATTGTCCCGCAGTCCCTCATCATGTAGGTTATTGTCCCACAGTTCCTCATAGTGTAGGTTCTTGTCCCACAGTTCCTCATAGTGTAGGTTCTTGTCCTGCAGTCCCTCATCATGTAGGTTATTGTCCCGCAGTCCCTCATCATGTAGGTTCTTGTCCCGCAGTCCCTCATCATGTAGGTTATTGTCCCGCAGTCCCTCATCATGTAGGTTCTTGTCCCACAGTTCCTCATAGTGTAGGTTCTTGTCCCGCAGTCCCTCATCATGTAGGTTATTGTCCCGCAGTCCCTCATCATGTAGGTTCTTGTCCCACAGACCCTCATCATGTAGGTTATTGTCCCGCAGTCCCTCATCATGTATGTTCTTGTCCTGCAGTTCCTCATCATGTACGTTTTTGTCCCACAGTCCCTCATCATGTTAGTTCTTGTCTGGCAGTTCCTCATCATGTACGTTTTTGTCCCACAGTCCCTCATCATGTAGGTTCTTGTCCCACAGTCCCTCATCATGTAGGTTCTTGTCCCGCAGTCCCTCATCATGTAGGTTATTGTCCCACAGTCCCTCATAATGTAGGTTATTGTCTCTCAGTCCCTCATCATGTAGGTTCTTGTCCCACAATCCCTCATCATGTAGGTTCTTGTCCCACAGTCCCTCATCATGTAGGTTCTTGTCCCGCAGTCCCTCATCATGTAGGTTCTTGTCCCACAGTCTCTCATCATGTTGGTTCTTGTCCCACGGTCCCTCATCATGTAGGTTCTTGTCCCACAGTCCCTCATCATGTTGGTTCTTGTCCAGGTTGCAGTGAGAACTTACATGCTGGAAAGTCTTCTGTGGTGCACTGTTGGTTCTAACCAGACATTTGACTTCCTGCTACAATAATAACCGTATGTTTCCAAAAATTATTTTACTGTTATTTCTGAAAAAACAACTACACACATGTAAATTCTGTATACAAGAACTGTGAGATATAATGCTTCACTTAATCAATCTTCTCTTCTTATTTGAAGCTTTTTGATTAATTATGACTATGGAGAGAGTGTTTACTTTAAATAAAAAAACAACAAGAGCTGACACAGGACAACACAATTACCTGTTCAATTGGTTTATTATAGGTTTGATGAATGATTGATAGTATCGGCAGGCATAACTCAAACCTGCCTGTACATGCACTGTAGGGTGCCTATGGCATAGTGGTAGAGTTGCTGACTTGTAACTCCCCTTACAGCTTAGCTTTCTACTGTGTGGGTTCGAATCTCGTTTGAGGCCAAGGACTTAATATGGAAATGTTTTCCAGCTGACCTGCAATGTGCCGGTGATTCTACCCCGACATTTGTCTTGGATGTTCCTCCACCAAAATAGCTGGAGTCAATATAATGATCATAAGTGGACGATGCAATGTAGTTCTTAAATAAAACAAACATTCGCCATAAGTGAAACCATGGCCAGATCTCATATAAAAAAATCAAAGCCTGAAACTATTAAACATGTTGTTTTTTTCAGTTTGTAACTATGAGCTCGAGAAATACTATGCACTGGATGATATTTTCATGTAAGTTTGATGAAAGGTGGAAGCAAAACTTTCACCTGAGGATTACAAGATGACCAATGGTCATAACGAAACTTTGATAAGTAGAATAGCTCCCAATTCTCATAGAATAGTCATGGTAAAACTCCCGATTTGTTTTCTTGAATTAGGAGTTCAACATCAAATATAGATAAATTCCACAATATAATACAGTTATTCTAATACACTGATAACAGTTACATTTGCATTTGTGATGTAACAATTTTTAAATATTTTTCTAAATGTTTCGGTAGTAATATGTAATAAAACAAATTAACACACTATCCCAAATGCGTGTTGATTTTTAATTAGCAGATTTTGGATCTTGCTTTTGTATCATTTGTGTAGGCTTGAAGGTTAGAGTAAGTGCAATGACAATTAATTATCACATAAAACCTCCAGGATTCACAAAAGGTGTACCAGTGAACAATTAACAAATCCGTAAATTATGACAAGAAATATGATGCTTTTCAATATCATAGAAGTGATGTGAGTATCTACAACTGACTGCAACGCCAACCTCGAGATAGGTGAAACACAAAAACTTATTGTTGAAACAAGTCATCATTCAATTTAGTATATTAAGCATTTATTTGATTATATATTAATTTTATTTGATTATATTTAATATGAAATATGAAAAAGAAAAGTCCAATAAAAATGATTATACTTTTGGAAAAATGTTGACACATGGCTACTCTTTACTACTTGTTAATATGGAAGGACAATTAACCCTAAAAAATGTAGCCTGCTCAGCACAAATTGATTAGGCTTAGGCAATTAGTGTTGATCCAGGTCAGTCAGCTGAAGCTGGGAGCTGTCAAATCCTGATCAGCACTATTTCCCGTCGAGTCTCAGGCAAAATGACTTGTCATGATCAGCACTATTTCAAGCCGAGTCTCTGGCAAAATGACTGGTCAGGATCAGCACTATTTCCAGCTGAGTCTCTGGCAAAATGACTGGTCAGGAACAGCATTTTTTTCCTGCTGAGTCTCTGGCACAATGACTACTCAGGATCAAAATTATTTCCAGCGGAGTCTGGCAAAATGACTGGTCAGGAACAGCATTTTTTCCTGCTGAGTCTCTGGCAAAATGACTACTCAGGATCAAAATGATTTCCTGCTGAGTCTCTGGCAAAAATGACTGGTCAGGATCAGCACTATTTCCTGCTGAGTCTC